>PVJA010002908.1:56908-75136 GCA_004027025.1 Myocastor coypus | reverse complement strand
GCCGGGGATTGAACTCAGGTCCTTGTGTTTGCCAAGGAAGTGCTTATTCTACTGAGCTATCTCCCCAGCCTCTTTTCCTTTTTCTAATAAGATTTCTAAGAGTTTATTCATTTTAATTTATTTGTAAGATCCAATTGTCTGAGACATTATTTTTATATTGTTTTCTTAGTTTCTGTTACGTTAATTACTCTTTGATCTTTACAATTTTCAGGCTCTTATGAGCTTTGGGCTTGACTTACATTTTCCAGGAGGTTGAATGGCAAATTAGGTTGTTTATTTAAGCTTTCTCCACTTTTCTGATTTGGGAAATCACCACTATAAGTTTTCTTCATAGAATGGCTTTCACTGTATTCCTTAAAGTCTGGCATATTGCACTGGTATTGTTCTTTAATTGTAGAAAATGTCTAATTTCTTCTTTAACTTCACCTTTGAACTACTGGTTTTTCAAGAGGGCATTATTGAGCTTCCACGTATTTGCGAAGTTCTTGTGGCTGCTTTTGCCCTTGATTTTTATTGCAATATTGTCTGATAATATGCAGGGCATCACTTCAATTCTTGCATTCAAGTAAGCATGGCCTATGAGTGAGTATACGGTCTGTTGTGGAAATCAGTCCTTGTTTGGAACAAAAGAGGACATTATGTTATGCTGTATAGTGCTTTGTACACCTCTACTAAGCCCATTTATTCACCTGTTTGAATCAGTTCTTATATTTCTTTTTTGATGATTGTCTGGTTGATGTATATGTAACAGAGAAGTATTAGTGTTCCTTCACTATAATTGTATTAGTACTTATTAGACTTTTCTTAACATTAAAACTTTTTACATAGCTGCATGTATTGGTATGCAGTGCATATCTATTTGATAATTTTATCTCTTCCATTTGGAAAGTTCCCTTAATAAGTATGTGATGAACTTTGGCCCTTAATTTCTCTTGGCTGGAAATCAACTTTATGTTGCTACAGAGTAACTACCCCTTGTTTTTCTCAGGTTTGTGTTACATAGCCCTACAATCTATGAATTTCCTTTTGAATTTCATGTTTTTCTTGTATTCAGCACATTATTGGATCTTACACCTTAAACCATTATTCCAGGTTTTTGTAGTATCTTACTTTTTCATCATGTTTGAAAGATAGTTTTGCAAGGAATATCAATATTGGGTGAAAGATTTTTGGAGAGGTCTTGAAATACTTGAGTCAAATCTCCCTAGGATGACTGCTTGTGTGGAGAGGTCTGCTGTGATTCTGATGGGTTTTCTTTTATAGGTGATTTGTTTCTTTTCTTTAACAGCTTTCAATACTCTGTTCTTGGGCTGAGCTTCTGGAATATTGAGCTTTATATGGCTTGGTGTAATTTTCCTTTAATCATAAATATTTATAGTGCTATATGCCTCACTAGTTGGTATGCCAAATACTTTTTCCCTGGCTTGAGATTTTTTCTTATATTACTTCTGTGAAAAGGTTTTCTGCATCGTTTGTGGTGATGCCTGTTTTTTCATAGATTCAAATCCATCTTATGTTACTCTCCTCTGTGTCATTCAGTAGTTGCTGAGTTAACTTCTCCTGGTCCATGCTATTTTATTTATTAGTTTTCTAAAAATCTCGTTCTTTTGATACAGGGCTTAACTACACAGTACAGGCCCAGTGAACCTCCTGTATTAGTCATTCTAGCACTAGGATTGCAGGCATGTCCCACCATGCCTGGTTTCAGGGCAGGCATGGCACACCCAAATTTTGAGACTAGCAGGGCATGCAGTATTTCGGATCAATATTGGGTCCTTGCACTTTCAAGGCAGGTGCTTAGACCACTATACCAGCTCCCCAGCCCTCCCTTGCTATTTTAAAGAAATCTTTCTTTTCATGATCACTAACCACAATCCTTGTTCTATATCTGAGATTATGTCCTCACACTGACTCATTCTACTGTGTACATTTTCAGCAGAATTTTTAATCTCATGGAAATCTGTTTGAATTTGTCTCACTGATTCCATTTATTTGAAATTGGGCACTTATGATTTCCATTCTTTTGCTAAGCTCCTCTATTTTTAAAACCTATATCTGCTTTAGAGTCACTATGCATATCTGTCTTCATCGTCTCTGTCTCTGTAGTTATCTGAGAAATTATCTATAATTGCTTTTTCTAGAGCTTCATTCATCTACTTTGTAACTTTTTATTGTATGTATGTATGTATGTATGTATGTATGTAAAGTACAGGGTCTACAGGGTCACACTACACAGGTCAGACATATAATGATCTTGTTTTCAGCCTCCCGAGCTCTGGGATTACAGGTACACTCCACCACACCCAATCGCCCTCTCTGTGTATCCTAAGGGGGGTTGAGGCTGGCATGGCTGTGATTGTACTCCGGATCCCTGAGTCTACCTAAGCAGTCACTTTAGTCCACCGAGCTATCTGGCAGCTCCTATTTCATTACTTTTTAAAATTGATTCTTGGCTTAATGCTCATCAATTGCTTATGGCAGGTAGCTTTATTGCTGGTATTTAGAACTGCTAAGATATGAATCTCAGAGATGTCTTCCAGGCTTTTGATCTTTGAGTCTATTAAAAGATCTGACCTCTTCAATTTTGATTTGGCCTAGAACTCTGGTCTTTGGCACTGGGTGATAGAATTATTTATGGCCCTTTCTCAAACTCGGTCTGGTATATCAGTTTGGACAACTGCTAAGGAAAAGTATGTCAGCTTGATTGAAGTAGCATGATCAGCAATATCACGATATTGTCATACACAACCAAGAAATTTATAAATTGTATAATTGTTAGTCTGCCAACTTTAATCATATGAACTATATTTGTGGTTGTATAAGAAAGACTAAAACAAATCAGAACATTGTACAGAGCACATGTGCTCTTAGTATGGCAGTTTTACTCTCAGGGGAAAAAAAATAAGTGTTCAAGGTAGGGAGAAAAAAGTAGAGGAAGTTATTAGTACCCTGAATGGAGGACAATCAGAAGTGTGTGAACTTTGGAAACTAGTGAAGAAGACAGGAGAGAAAGAGAAGTAAAAAGAAATAAAAGCCAAAATAGAACAGAACACTTACAATAAAAATAACTGGAGATAATATTTACACTCCTATAGAAACAAGAACATTCAATTAAGAAAAAAGAAAATAGGGCCGGCCAAATAACTCAGCAGATTAGAGCACTTGCAAGTAGGCACAGGGGCCAGAGATTTGATCCTAGACAGGTTGGCCCTGCCCCCGGGGCATACTGAAACTGCAATTGAGAATGGGCATGGTGGTGTGCACCTGTAACCCTAGTGCTTGGGAGGCTGTAAACAGGTGGAATGCTATGAGTCTGATCTAGTAGTGATATCCTGAATGCCCTGTAGATCCTTCTTTAAAATACAAAGGAAGAAAAGAAGAAGAAGAAGAAGAAGAAGAAGAAGAAGAAGAAGAAGAAGAAGAAGAAGAAGAAGAAGAAGAAGAAGAAAGAAAGAAAGAAAGAAAGAAAGAAAGAAAGAAAGAACTAAAAACAGAAAAGGGGAACACTAGAAAAGGAAAACAGAATAACAAAACAAAAAAAAAATCACTTCAAGACATACGTGTAGTCTCTTATAAATAAAATAGTCAGACAAAGTCAAATTTACATTGATTAACACCAGAAATCCTGCTGTAGCTTTATGGCAGGGTGACTCACAATCCCAGCAAGACTACATCCTTATTTCCACTGAAGTTCAGGCTGGTTTCTAGCTGTGAGGTTGCAACACAACCGTTCAGCCTGCAAAACCCCACGAGCCTCCTGTGGACTTAGGTGCAGCTCCTTGGCCCTCTGCTGGTTTTCAATTGGTTCTGACTCAGCCTGTCCCTGGGAATAACTAGAAGCAGCCGGCCATCACTGCTGAAATCCAAGCTGAATGGAACCATCTCCAAGAGGGCTATCAGCGAATTGCCCTCTGTTGTTGAACATTTGAACCTGAATGACTCCAGAGCTACTGTGCTCCGCTCAGAGTACTGCTCAGTTTCATTGGCACACTTCTCTATGAAGGCCGTGGGCTCACCAGTGGGTGCTGTGCATCCGCAGTTTCATGCTGCCCCTCTGCCACAGTGAGAAGAGTGCTGTTTCCAGCCCCGTCACCCTCCCTGAGGTCTCTCCTTACGGTCCTCATCGACTCCAATTTTTGCAGTATGTCCTTCCAGGGTCCCAGATGTCAGATTATCCCCTTCTCCTGCTCACATTTCTGTACTTCAGTGAGGCCACCAATCTTGGAGAGGCTCTTTTGTGCTATTCAGAGCTCTGGCATCTTGCTTGTTGTTCCTGGGTCCTGGAGCCATACATAGGCTCATCCTACTGCCCTGGACAAAATTCACATTGCTATTGTTGGCTCATTGATTATTTACATAGTCTCAAGAAATTACAAGCCATCGTGGTCCCTCCAACCCATAGGCATCGCCACAACAAAAGCCCTCATTTATTTTTGTTCCAGGAAATATCCAGCCACAGTGAATTAGTTATCTTCTCCATAGAAGGAACAGGCCAGGGGTGCTTGAACACTCCTGTACTTCAGCACGCTAGAGGAGGCAAACCTTGCAAAGCGTTCAAAATCTGCTTATGTGTCATCTTGTACCTAAATACGAGTCGGCTGTTGTGTTAGTTAGCATGTTTCCTGATTTGGTAAGACTGTCATCTTTGTGGACCATTGAGTAAGTAGTAAGAGCCTGAAATTTTACCTCATAAAATTTCTTTGCATTGTTGAACTGGTGTATAAAGCAAAGTGATAGCAGATTTTTCCACTTGCTAGCAATGAATTAAGGAATAGCCTTTGCTCATTTGGTCTTCAACTTTTTCTTTTTTTCTTTTCTTTTTTTTCTTTTTTTTTTTTTTTACTGTCATTCTATGTTATAATAAGATTATCAGCTAGTATACCATGTACCTGAAGAAAATGCATGAGTTTCTTCATCTAGTTTTAGATCTTTCATGTAGATGAAAAAGAAATGTATCAATGCTCTGTTTAAAAATGTAGCAGGATTAAGACTAAGGGAAATCATAGGAGAAAAGAAAAAAAAAGATAAGTAGAAAATTTTGGAACTATGCTATGATTTTTAGAACTCCAATTCCTATTTATTTGTTCAGTATCAAACTACTATCACCATTCTAGCATTGTTATAAGCTAATAACATTTATTGGTGGTCCATTAAAGCTGTCATAATTTAAATGATTTTCACATCTCATTTATTTTATTAATTGGAGAAAAATTCTGTTCCAGCATAAATGTGAGCTGAAAATGAACCTCAGCAGCAAAGTGCATGTCCAGCAAGCACAAGACCTTGAGTTTGATCCCTAGTGCCAAAAATGAAAAAAAAAATCAATGGAAATGCATGCAATGTATCTACTTGTTCACATTCTACGGACAACATCTGCCTACGTTTCAACTCTGTGAATTGCAAAGAACTGAAAGCTGTGTAAAACAATCTTCGCTGTAGAAAATGTCATACTCTCATCACCTCTCTGCCTGATGGGTTTTGCCTCCACTTGCACAGCCATTTCAATACTTCTGCTCTATAAATGTTTGCTTGGTCTCCCTTTTTCTTTGAGCTGTTTGTAACGCTCTTGACTTTCTCATTCATGAATGAATTATTAAAAAAAAAAAAGCCTTGAGATTTATTTTGTAACCAGAAGAGCTATAACTTTATCTTTTTTAAAATTAATTTTTGACTCTTTTTGCCACACTGTGGAGGATAGAAATTGTTCAGTATGCTTTGCAGACAAGATTTAGCAGCATCCCCTGGCTTGTCTGAGGGTCACTAGGAAACACCGGTCACTTCTTGAGTGTTTGCACGGCATGCTGGATGCTAGAGCTGCAAAGCTGAACAGCACCACGTCAATCTTCAAGGTCAAGGAGACCACAGCAAATCTTTATTGCGTGGCACACAAGGAATGAACTTCCCCAGATGCTCAGGAGTGAAAAAAATTCAATAAATCCTCACTATCACAAATTCTCTTGCTATAAGATATGCTGGACTCAAATACATTCAAGCAATGCTGGATGCTCCTTTTGATCTGAGCTAATTCCCGGAGCTCTGGCTGACTAAACTGAGAAACCAGATAGATATGGAGAGAGAGATACTTGATTCCTATCATTTAATCCTCAAAGTCACCATTTCAGGTAAGGATTCTTCCCAGTTTTCTAGATTGGAGAAACCTTGGCTTGGAGAAACTTATGTTAACAGTATCTGAAGCACTTTAGATTGGCTGGAGGCAACTGGATCACACAGCACAACTTCTTCACTCTCTAGGCGGAAGTGAGGCTTGGGGGAAAAGAGGCTCACCAGAGTCTTGCATCTGGGGAGGAGCTGGCCTGATTCCTCATCCCTTGCTTTTTCTTTTCTGCATTGTTCTACTTATCAGTACTGGTATCAGAAGAGAATGGTATGCATATCAATTAGAATAAGTGGTAGAAGTGTGATATATGTTCTTAAAATGCATTCAAGGTTTTAAGGCTGTCTCAAAATTTTCTCTTTCTTTCCTTTTTTGTTTTTGTATTTTAGAGACAGGCCTAAGGTTGTTCAGAGTCTCACTACTTACAGCGATCCGCCTATTTACAGCCTCCCAAGAGCTGAAATTAGAAGTGCGCATTACCACGTTCAGTCTCAATTGCTATCTCAATGGCAGGCACAGTTCATTCTCCGTGCATCTCAGATAATAAGGATCAAACCCCTGTCCCCTGTACCTGCTTGCAGGTGCTTTAATCTGCTGAGCTTTCTGGCCAGCCCTTCAAGTTTTCTTTTCCATCCTATTTATAAGACTATTAGTCCTTAGATGATATGAAGATTTCTCTCCAATTTCTTCTATTTTAACCCACACATTTATTTATTTATTTATTTATTTATTTATTTATTGTCTTTTTGAGACAGAGTCTCACTGTACAGTTCAGGCTGGCCTTGAGCTAAGTTTTGTAGCCCAGGCTGGTCTTGAACTCTCACCAATCCTCCTGCCTCAGCCTCCCAAGTGCTGGGATTACAGGCGTGCGCCAGCACGCCTGGCTTAACCCACACATTTATTATCTCATGCTTTAACCATACTGTACAGAAATTTCAGTGCTGCAAAAACACAAAATCAATGACGTCTTCATCACAGACAATGAGACAAGGACTATCTAAAATTCCAAGCACCTTTGTGGCTTGCATTTAAAGAAACTCCAAGGAGGAACCTCATTTTCTGGAAGAAAAATGAAACGAAGGATCTGACTAATGAATAACACCATGGAAAAGACCAAATACTATGAAAAATGGAGTTTCAGGATTCTCCAGCAGCATGAACTACCTTTTAGTAGGCCAAGCTTCACAGCCTGGACGTGCATCTCCGCACCCTCCTTACTACTAAGCAAGAACAGTCAAGGTGAGTTGATGAAATTCCTGGTCATTGTTCTGCACACTTCCATCCTTCTTCATTTCCCTCCTGTCTATTCCTTTCTTTTTTCTCTCCTTTTTCCCTTCGTCTTTTCACAGAAGTATTTCTACCTGGAAAACATGGCCATAGGAACTGAACGAGAGTAGGTCTTTCTTGTATGACCTCGTCTTAAGCAGGACAGACAGATCCTCTTTCACTAGTATTATCTAAAGGAAAGTATCACAGAAGCAGCCAGGGGTTACTCTTTTTTTGTCTTTTTTTATTTTTTTTTTTACTTCTGAGAACTGTGACCATATTTTGCTGAGAAACTGCATTTATGTCTTTGCATCCATGCGCAACACCATTCACACATTGGGCTGATTTTGTTTCTGGCTCCTGCGTCCTCCAGAGAATTTCCCTTCGGAAATTTATAACCTTCTGCTACTTTCTACGCATCAAAATTCTAATGGAATTGTGTACTATGCTAATTTCAATCATTATGCAGATGTCCAAGTATATTTCAGGTTTCCATCTAAAAATGTTACTTATCTCTACCATTTGAGATCCTTAGAAGAACTGCAGATTCCTTTGTTAAAATATAGTCAATCTATCATGAGACCACTAAAAATGTCAAGCTTCTCCCACATAAACAAAACTCCTGAGAGAGGTAGACAAATTAAATAATGTTGAAAAACAGTCTGTATTGAAATATGCTTAATAAAATAAATGACAGTGCACTGAAAATATTTCTGCTTTTGAGCCTAAATAAGACGTGCCAAGAATGGGGCCTGGCGGGATGGCTCAGTGGTCTAAAGCGCCTGCTTGGGAAAGCTTGGGTGGCTTCAGGTACCGTGGTTCGATCCCTGGCACCATATGCTGCGCCAGCCCTGCCCTCGGGGCGGGCTGAGCCGGCCATAAAAATGAGTGAATAAACAAAGGGTTTGAAACAAGAAAAAAATAAATAAATGAAAATTAAAAAAAAAAAAAAAGTTGCCAAGAAAATAATGCAAAGAAAAAGATACTTGGGCTGAGGAGATAGCTTGGTGGTCTAAGTGCCTGTCTGGCAAGCACAAGGACCCAGGTCCACCCCTGGTACCATGCTCTGTGCTGGCCTGGAACCTAGATGCAATACACGCCTATGATCCCATCGCTGGGGTGGCTGAGAAAAGAGGATCACTATGAATCTGAACTGTATAGCAAGAACTTGTACCAAATAAATAAATGCATAATTGTTTTTATAAAAAGACACATAGTTGATGTGTTATCCACTAAAATCTCCCCCAAAATTTGAAAGATTTATTTTGACTGCATCTTTCTTTTAAATGTACTTGGTACAGGGTCTCACTGCACAGCTGGAACTCCTAGTGATCACCTTATTTCTAGCCTCCCTGGCTCTGGGATTACAGTCATGAACCACCATGGCCCGAATGGCTGAGCATGCCAGGGCAGGAACACGAGGCATGTGGTGCTGGTGATGGAAGCACTATCCCCTTGCTTACCTAAGCAGATGGCACTTAGCCCATTGAGCTATCTTGCTGGTACTAATTGCATCCTTTTGTTTGTTTAACAAACATTTATTTTTTTATTTTTTCATTTTTATTCCACTTAATAAGAAATAGCAACGTGACAGCTTCAAAGCATGTTGGTACTACATTTACAGTATTTGATTTAATGCATATTGTTGTCCTCCTAGTAGTTGTACATAGCACAGGGTACAGATGTGATAATTTTTCTAATTGTTATTGTTACAAACAAATTTCTTCTCATTGGACCGGAAGTAGTTCTGCATCACTTTTAAGAGAAATAAATTGGTGTTAATGGAATTACAAGGTGGAACAAAGGCTGCAACACTAATAACTCTTGTTTAACCACTGTTAAAATCCAGACTTTGTAACAGTCTTCAAATCTTTTTCCAGTTACCCCACAGGTCTTTTCACTTGGAAAATACTGAATCTAATGTTTGATGCAGATGAAGTTTCCTTGTGCAAATATCTAGAATTGCTGAAATGTGTATATGTACTGCTTGGAGTAATGCTTAAAAGAATTATGTTCCTTGTAGTGACAAATACACACCTGCCAATTTAACATGACAACCAGTTGTATTGATGGTATCAGGGTAATGAGATTACAGGGAACAAAGCTGGGTGAAACATGTTAAACAATAGAGCCAGGTTTTTCAGAAGAAAGCGAGGTCATGATAGTTCCTTAGATTGCCTCAGTTCCTGGCCTTTCCGTGATATGGATTTAATGTTTCCTTGAAAACTCACCTACAGCATTCAAATAGAGGCTATTAAGCAGAGATAGCCAGATGCAATGCTCACTTCTCTGCACACGTGTCCTGCACATAATGGAAGGGAAAGGCATTTACTATCTCTTGGTGACCAAGAGAGGCTTCAGACATTCAGAAAGCGCTGATAACACTTGCTCTGCAGTCCCCATTACCGAGAATTATGATGTGGGATTCAAAGGGCCTGCAGGCAAGTCAGCGGAGTAACGATTAAGTGCTGCGTGCCATTAAAAGTACTCTTTCTGCTGCCTTCATATTCGGCTGCAGACCTGCCTTAGAGTTCCTTTTCTACAAAGGATAAATTCTGTGTCCTCTGTCCTGCATATTGGCACAGAGATGCGTAATTTGTGGAATGCATCACAGCATAAGAGTTTAGGGACATGGGCTCACTGTACTTCCTCTCCAGTCACTGGGTTCCAGACCACATCGGCATTCCCTTAAGTTTCTAGCCTAAGTACCAACGCGATCACCTCCCAGGCATAGTATGTCCTGATTCCTTCTCAAGCCGACCATTGGCTCACATGCTTTGACCACGATTATTTCCACAAGACTGCATCTTCATCATTTTCACGTGCATGTCACATTTATCACAAAAGCCAAAGCAGAAAGACGGATGTTAGTGGTAGAATCCTGGAAAATTATGTCTGAACAAATAGCAAACTTAAGTGAGTATCATGAGATCCAAATTGGGAGCCATGAGTAGAAGAGAATGTGCCATATTCTAAAATTGTGGCATTGAATGTAAATCAATTAAGAATATTTTATTGAATTTCTGTCATCAGCATTCAGACTCTCAATGGAACGTTTGCCAAATATCCAATCAAGATTTGAATCATTATATTTATACTGAAAATGTCTTATCTGGTATCTTCAGTCAGAAACATGGTAGATAATCATAACTTGTATAACTGTATAATACGTGTTCTTTTAGATTTAATTTAGTCCTCATTTAGATCTTCATTTAGTCCTTTATTTCACTAGGGAGACAATAGGGGAAGGGAAATAAACCGCTTAAAAGGAGAGAACAACTGGGATGGGAAAAAGAGAAAAGAAAGAAGGGGAGCAATTTTATCTCGAAGTAAAATTATTGCTTCCTCACTTATTAATTTTTGGAGAGGAAATGTAACATTATCATCACACACTTGTAAGATAACTAAGATAATTGCAAAACTAGTTACTAATATTTCACTGAAAGGAGTACTTGGTTCTTATGTTTTTAGATCTATTGTGCATGTCTGTACCTAGTAAAATGAACCAGTACTTGGAAGATAACCTTATGCAATATGGTAACCATTGTTAGTTTTCTATGATCTTGGGAAATTCTGCATCTTTGCTTGTTTGTTTTGCTGTTTGGTTTCTTTAGGATAGAAAAATGTGTTAATATGTTCATTTCCAAAAAGAAACAACTACTTTAGCTTTTCTGGTTTAGTTCACCTTTAAGAAAAAGTATAACTTTTTCATTTACTTGTTTTTGGGGAGGAAACCTAACATTATAATTATTTGCGCACTCCACAGTCATGCTTAACTCAGCACCCAATTGTCAGTCCCTAGCGGTGTCACTTTAAACAACTACTATCTGAATCTCTTTTGTCTTCTTTTAAGGAGCATAGATGCGATAGAGGACTCCAAAGGAGGTCATGTATATAAAATGAGGTAGTGTACAGAAAGCAGCAACCATTAGTGTTCACGTATGATAAAGGCTTCACTGATGATAGTTACTATTTTTCACTTTTCCAAATGGTATTTTTTTTTAATACCTAAATGGGAAGGGACATGCTGTGTTAAGTAACACAGAGATTAAGTAGCCATCTCTTACGGTTAGTAGCCTATCTACCATGGCACCCTCCTGTTCCACGAAGACTCAAACTCGGTTGTCAAGCATCATAAAACCAAGGCTTCTCAGGGAGCCGCAGAAGAGTCCCTGTTTCAGACACATGCACTGAAGTCCTATTGAAGTGAGGATGATCAACAGGTATAGTAGAGGCACATCGGAGGGGCTCCTTTGTGTGCCCCTCGGCTTGTTCTTGACCTTCGAAGCTACCAAACGAGTGGAGGCTCACATTTCAATGCTTAACCAGTTAAAGGTGAAAACTTAAGCTGATAATTTGTTTCAAATATTTTATCATTTTTTTTGTAATGACTTCTAATAGTGGGTTCTGAATTGGAGCGCCTGGATTTTGGGCATTGTTGCTGCTGTTCTTGTTGCTCCAATAGGATTGAGGGGCACAGAGAGATGCAGCCTACTTCCTGTACCACTTTTCTGCAGCCCTGAATCCAACTCTTCCCACTACCGCTAAATGTGGCTCTTTATGAGGGACCTCACATGAGTGAGTGGTAACACTCTACTCTGGATGTCCAAGGTCTAAACACTCATCCCGTTTAAAGCCACCATGGACCTAGAAGGTGGTTCTGGTGGTTGCTCCTGTGAAGACACCCAAGGGGAAAGCTCCACATAGATGTTGAGAGAAAGTTTGGGCAGAGGCCACAGTTCACAGTGAAGCATGGCACCGGAGATGCTTGCGGACTCCAGGGAAAGGGAACTGGTCAAGGAATCTGGTTTGAGAAATCCAGTATGAGTCCTTTCAGAAGGGGAAGGTTCAAGTGAAGGTGAGCCCTTGCTTGAATCTAGGTACAGTAATGGTGTCATGGCTCTATAATGAGACCTTAGGGGGAGCAGCCTCGTCAGGTATGGTCACACATGCATGGCATGACTAGCAGTGACAGCGAGAGTAATTGTGTGCTACCACCACAGGGAGGGGCTGTTTCCATGTGTCCAAAGCGCATGTGACATTTTGTGCTCTGGGCATGCAAAACAAAAACAGCTTTCTTTAAGAAGACCACAGCTCCCCGGGAGAAACTATTCCGACACTGCTGCTCAGCTTCATGTTCTCCGTGAAGATGTTCATAAAGGTTTATTTTTTTAAGGCTCTATAAAGGAGTGTTTGTAATCACAAAAATGATAATAAAATATAAAATCCTGGTTAACTGAGGTCATAATTAAGGGAACACTGTAAATGTTTAAATCATGCTTGTTCGGCCAATATTTAGAATTGATGAAATGGAAGTCATATCATCACTTTTTTTTTTAGAGAATCAAAGTGGTTATATGCTTAAAATTTGGCAGGGATGGCAATTCAATTTGTGGTAAAGCGTTTTCCATTTGGTTAAGTCATACACCCTCATTTGGGTAATGCAGAAATATTTCCAAGTACCAATGACACCAGCGCTTCAGAGACAACTGCCCTGCCATGTTCACCATAATATCATCCACAGAAGCCAAGAAACGGAAATCTCCTGAAGGCCTAGCACCTGCTAAGTGGATAAAACGGGGAATGATTATACAGTCGGGTACTACTCAGCTGCAGACACAATGCAGTTCTGTCCTTTGTGATGATATAGATGAACAGTGGATTTTTGTGTGGTGAGAAATAAACACGGCGCACGAGTCCAAGGACCACTTGAACTTGATTAGGGATGGAGTTCAGAAAAGAAGAATCCTCAAATGAAAAGAGAGTGGTGATTGGTAGACGCTGGAGAGAATGAAGGGAGGGTGGCCAATGAACAGCAGAGCAATCGGTAGTAATTATCATCAGACAGGGTCAAGCGCATCCTCTGAACCCTAGATAAAAATAATGTACTGCATAGTTCTTTTTCTTTATTTTGTTAGTGAGGGTCTACAGGGTCTCACTAGATGTATCAGACTCATAATGATCAGCCACAAAACAGCCTGGGGTCATAGGAGTGCATCACCAAGCTCAGTCTCAACCGCCAACTCCAGCATCAGGGCACCCTGGACCAGGGCCAGCACAGAATGCGGGGATCAAAACCCCGCCACTGTGTCTGGCTGAGCAGATGCACTGCATATTTCAAAAGCTACATGAAAGAACTTTAAACAGTTTCCTATAAAGGAATGATATATGTTCAAGGAGGTAAATATACTTAACCTGATTTCAGCATAGTGTGATATAATGTATTTATCAAATATGTTATACTATTGATGGCTTATCACTAAAAACTAACACACTAAATATATTTTATGACAAGAAAAAACCCTATGAATCGATATATTTAAAATATTAATGGGATATGTGAATAAAATCAGATTCCTGAAATTTCCCATTTCTGTACTCCTAAAAATGTTGAATTTGATGGTTTCAGTAACTCTAATAAAGGAAGAAGTTATCAATTTGAGGAGGATGCAGAGTTTGGAGTTCATTGCCTTTTGAACCATGAGAAGTCAAGCATGGTGGTGCATGCTTATAATCCCAGTACTCAGGAGGCTGAGGCAGGAGAATCGCTGAGAGTTTGAGCCAGCCTGGGCTACAAAAGTGAGCTCAAGGCCAGCCTCAACTTCATAGTGAGACCCTATCTCAATAAAACAAAAGCAAACAAACAAACTATGAGACCTGGAAGGAGTAGGCTCAAAGTAAAGCAATGCCTGCCACCTCATGAAATAGTCCACCCACACTTATCCTCAAGAAATATGTTGGATAGCGCTGTGTTCTTTATACACTCATTTCTCTCTACCTGCTTTCTCATGCTAAAGATTCATATGAACATTAGTCCTGGCAAGGGGCAAGAATATATTATGACTGAATGTACATGAAGGAATCCTCTTCTCCTCTCTTTCTAGGTTGCTTAAATACAAGTGCTGTGACATCATTCTAGTGCGCTTGACAACCACACTTACTATATGTGACTAACGGGCTGGTGGTGTATAAAATGAACATCTGTTGGCAGGGTGGAGCGGCGCAGTGTGTGATTTTATTACCCCACTCAGAATGCTATCAGTTTTAACACTTATATAAAAGGGTTTTTATTTCTACAATTCTCCATTGAATATTTTTAGAGCATGATCAACCAGAGAAAGTGAAATGGTGTACAGTATAAGGTGGCGATTGCTATGTATAGGTAATATAGATATATAGACATTCTTTTAGCTTTGGTAGTGTTCCAAAATTCATGTGCATTTTCAGTCAGGTGAAACTGATCAAGGTAGATATCTTGTCTGCTACACCTTGTACTGTCCTCAAAATCTAAGATAGTTTGAGAAAAACCATAAAGTGTGGAGAACTGAGAAAAAAATAATGTAGACAAATAGAAACTTATTAAAACCACTAGTGACGTTGTGAGGTTTTGCTCGTCAGTGAGAAATTTGGCAATGTAAACTTAAAGATCCCCGTTTCCTATGACCACCACTACTCAGAGTGTAATATATGGTAGGAGCTTCCAAATACTTATGAAACTCCATCAAACATTTTCCTGTTTGTAAATCCTGACCTGCGAACTTTATATGTAAGAAACAGAGTCAAGTAGAATGGCACACGAAGTACCAGGAAAAGATGCACTCAAATACCTGAAACCCAAAATGAAAGAAGGAAAGGTTTACCTAGCTCACAGTTGCTGGAAGTTTCAGTCCATACGTGGGTGAATCCAAGGCGGAGAGGCACATGGCAGAGAGCATCCAGTTCATGGTGGCAGAACAGTGACAAAGGTAACAGAGGCAACAGAACCACCAGGGGAGCAGAGAGCAACAACACCACTGTGTCTCTCTGTCTCTCTTTTTAAATTACATCAAGCTCTCTGTCTTAGCCTATCCGCCTCACGCCACACCCATAGTCTCAGCAGTACTCAGAACATGATCCCAATAGTACTAAAATACATAATCCCAGTGATCCCAGTGGATCATCATTCAAGTCTCAAATTCTAAAAGTCCCCTCCCTATCATGGCATGAGGCTTTGGGGGGACAACTAGACATAAACCACATATATATATATATATATATATATATATATATATATATATATATCTGTCTTTTTGAGACAGGTTCTCATTATACAGTTCAGGCTGGCCTTGAGCTCACTTTTGTAGCCCATGCTGGTCTTGAACTCACACCCATCCTCCTGCCTCAGCCTCCAAAGAGCTGGAATTATAGGTATGTGCCACCATGCCTGGCTTAGAAAGGTAAATATATTTGTGTTTCATGCTGGAAAGTAGAAAAGGGACACGTTTCCCACATATAAATATGAGTGCATATGTACATCTTTGGTCCAAAAATTAAATATTTTTAATCAGATTTAGGATTAAAAAAAATTAAACATAGCTTTATCAGATAAATTTTTTTTTGTCTTTTTGAGACAGGGCCTCGCTATTTAGTTGAGGCTGGCCTTGAACTCATTTTTGTAGCCCAGGCTGGTCTCGAACTCACACCAATCCTCCTGCCTCAGCCTCCCGAGTGCTGGGATTACAGACGTGCACCACCATGCCCGGTTTATCAGAGAAATATTCTTTATTACATCATTTGTAAGCTTTTCACTGAACTTTTTTATAACACTGAGTCATTGTAAACAATTAAATGTCCTTCCCTTGTGCATAAAGAAATAATCTGTGCTGCAGTTAAGCAATGAAACACTATTACTTACGATTCAAGGTAAGTTAATGAGATCCTCTAGAATCTCTGTACAAACTTCTACAACTATAATGTTGAGCACAGAATAATAAATGCTGTATCTGTAAACTGTGGGAACAGCAAAGCACATTCAGTAACAAAAATGTCTCCTTGTAGGTACATTTATATGAAGCAAAGTGATAAAAAAATTATGTGTAGTAATTCTACACATGGTGTTCCTTTTTTTTTTTTTTTAATGTATTTTAGTACAGGATCTCACTACACAGATCAGACTTGTAGTGATTCCTGTTTTCAGCCTCCCAAGCCCTTGGACTATAGGCACAAACCATCATGCCCTGTTTCAATCCCAGTCTCAGTCCTCCTTGGGGGCAAGGCTGGCACAGTATGCTAGGGATCCGACCACAGTTGTTACATTTTGCCTAAGCAGGCATTTTACTCCACTGAGCTGTCTGGCTAGCACAGTTCCTTGTAAAAGTTTTTTTTTTTGTTTGTTTTTTTTTTTTTTTTTTTTTTTTTTTTTTTTTTTTTTTTTTTTTTTTTTTTTTTTTTTTTTTTTTGGTCTTGCTCAGGCTACTTTAAGGGCAGACACAGGAAGGCCTGTGCATCAGGTAATCGAACCCTGATCCTCTGAGCCTGACTACACTTGCCCGAGCAGGCACTTAAACAGCTACGCTAAGCTGCAGATGTCCCCATGCACAGTTCCATGTAGCAGTTACTTTTTTCCTGTTTCTTTGTATGGTACTGAAGGGACATCTTAATTGGAATTGCGAGGAATCAGTTGGATATACAAAATTGTGTTTCATTACCAAAAGATTATTAAATAAATAAAACATATTAGATCAATTTATTATGCCTGACCAGTGTATGAAATATCTATATATTTATAATCCCAAAAATATTTTTATAAAATTAGGAGTGCTATTTTTTGAGCTGTTCTTTAGAGCCATGGGAAAATTCCTCCTAAGAATATATGCATTCAAATTCACAGATACTGCAGTAGAAAATTTGATATTTGCCTAAATGTAACTAGCATTGCACACGTTTGCCACTGTCATGCAGAGATAGAATAGCCTTAAATTAGAAAAATGTATTGGAAAACATTTTCAACTGCAAAATGAGGAGTCTTTAGAAATTTAAGAACAGATGGTTATCAACTGTTCTAGAGACTTGTATATGCTATCCCAGAGAGGGATCAGTTGAAACGACTAATATCCATGGGCCAGTGAGAGCTCAGCAGACTAAATGACTGCTTAGGCAAGCACAGGGACCGGAGTTCAATCCCTGTCGCCACACACCATACCGGCCCCACCACGGGGGGGTGCTAAACTGGCCTCAGAGTCTGGGCATGGTGGCGCATGCCTACAATCTGAGGTCTGGGAAGGCTGAAGCAGGAAGATCACCGTGAGTCTGAGCTGTGTAGTGAGAGCGTGTACCAAATACATAACAAACAATAATAATAACATTCGCACAAAATACATTCAGATATCTGTGAACAATATCATATATCTTGTATTGTCTTCATATTCAAAGTAGTTTGAGAAAACTGTAGAATATGGAGAACTGAGAAAAAGACAGATAGTGTACAAAAAATTATGTATCACTTAACTCTAAACTAGTTTACTAGTTAGAAAATGTCTAGGAATAAGGAAAGCCCTTTAATTCAAATTTCCATATGCTATTTAAATTTCCTTTAGGACAAAATATTTCCTATGTGAATGATTCTACTTAATATGTAAAACAGTCAAATGTAGTTGCACTGATGGTAAAAATGTGACATTAGCAAAAATTAGCCCTTTCCAAACTAATATATGTTAGGGCCAGAGGCTTTTTGTAAATTAATTATTTAGTATTTTTATAGAAGCATCTTTACTTGCATGAGAAAAAGGAAAAAAAAGAAGCTATAAAACTGCTGTTTTCTTATACTATGCATAGAAGACAATAAGATACACAAATGCATTTTGACTACATATCTTTCTCTTTCTCTCTTTTCTTTTTTCTTTCTTTCTTCTTTTTTTTTTTTTTTTTTTTTTTTTTTTTTTTTTTTTTTTTTTTTTTTTTTTTTTTTTTTTTTTTTTTTTTTTTTTTTTTTTTTTTTTTTTTTTTTTTTTTTTTTTTTTTTTTTTTTTTTTTTTTTTTTTTTTTTTTTTTTTTTTTTTTTTTTTTTTTTTTTTTTTTTTTTTTTTTTT
>PVJA010002908.1:28958-56808 GCA_004027025.1 Myocastor coypus | reverse complement strand
CAGTTCAGGCTGGCCTTGAACTCGCTTTTGTAGCTCTTCCTGGGCTCGAACTCGTGTTGATCCTAATGCCTCAGCCTCCCTCATGCTGGGATTACAGGAGTGCGCCACCACGCCTGGCTTATAGCTGTTAACTCAGCAGTGTATACGCATATGGCAACTAGACTGGATTAAGTATTGTTCATTCAGGGGGTTAGCACAGTACCCTTGTGAGTGTGTCTAGATGGATCTTGAATGTGACACATGGGGAATAGGAATGTCTTTGGCCCCTTTCTCATGGCTACAGTTCCATTAGTTTACTACTCAACCCTTTGAACCCCATGCCTTTCCTCCACATAGCTTTTCACCAAGATGCTGCTTTTCCAGAGCCAGTCAACCATGGTCTGTATCTCCTAGAACTGTGAGCAAATTAAACTTCTACTCCTTTGAGTTGTATGTGTTGCATTCCCTGTTCTCAGAATAGGGAAGCTGATATATTCATGCTTGTCATAGGCATATCATACATGCCATATACATACATATCCCATGAACCATACATGTGATCTATACTGGTCACACAGGTGTCATGCACGCTGTGTGTGTTGTGTGTATGGGTGCATGAATGATTTTGTTTACAAGTATACATATATACATATGTGGCGTGGGTTTTGCTGCTAGAAATGGAACTCAAGGCTTTGTGTATGCTAGCCAAGTGCGATGCACTGACTGACCCCCTGTGACACTATTTTCTATTTTAAAGACCACTCTGCCTAATGAGAACAATTAGCTATATAAACTTAATTAGGCAATGGGCCTCTTGGATAATTGTAAGCCACTATCTTTAGGAGACAATTCCCTGAACATCTCATTCTTCTTGAGGCAGAAACAAAGTGTGACTTGCTTCTTGCAAAGAGAATATGACAACGGAAACATGCTATCTACTCCATGACTGTGTTCACTTATGTAGGCCTCCAACAGCATAGACTAGAGCAACATGTCCCCTCTGGGGCCTCAAGATATGTAAGGTGTCCTGTGACCTCAGGTAAGGACCTATAGCATCCTCTAGACAGAGCGACCCCTGCTGGACAGGCAGTGAAAGACAAGTCCCACTCTTATACCTTCTGGGCCCTCTATCATATATGGCTGCTGTGTAAAAGCTTGGAAAACACGCCGCTCTCCAGAAGGAAGGAAGCCCTGTAGGTCCCTGGACTTCTGCATAGAGAGCAGCCAGTTCAACTGTCTGTGAACTCGGATTCACAAACTGCAAGGTGATCACTGCATGTGGTAGTACCCACCCGCGAGTGGGTAAATTCCTAAGCATAGATAACAAAAATATTTCCTCATCCATGCAAAGTTTAGAGGATCAGTGATTGTGAATTCTGAGTGTACACAATAGGAACACAAGCAATTATTCTTTGCCACATAGGTCTGCAAAGTGAATAGGTTGGGCTGGGGAGATAGCTCAGTAGAATAAGTGCCTGCCTGGCAAGTGCAGGGTCCTGAGTTCAACCCCCAGTACCAAAAAACAAAACAAACAAACAAACAAAGTGAATAGGTTAATCAAAATTTTAAGAGAAGAGGGTGAAATATTCTAATTTTTAAAGGTTCCCTGGTACTTATTATTTATTTATTTATTCATTTATTTATTTATTTATTTATTCATTCATTTATTTGAGACAGGATCTTGCCACGCAGCTCAGACTTACAATCATCCCCTTATTGCAGCCTCCCCAGCAGTGGGATTGCAGGCATGTGCCATCATGTCTGGTTCTGGTGGCCTGCCTGGCATGCAGTACAGGGGATCGAATCCACGTACTTGTGCTTGCCAGGTAGGCACTTAGATGGCTGACTTATCCTCCATATCCTCCCTGGAGATTTTGTGATGCTGCTGATCTCACGTGAACTTTAGGTCTTCTATAGTTATGAATCTATTTATAAATAACTTCTGGCAGTCAAAAGTTGCAACATGAACTTTTTCCTATTTGTTATAAAATATATTATGCATAATGTTTTCTGCGGCTAGAGTCCAAATTTCAAAAACAGGACAAGAGTCATGCTTCATAAGTGTGCCTCTTTCACAATGTTGCAGATTAATATATTTTCAATAAATGCGTAGCTCTGTGTCATCAGAGAGAGAGGAAGAGAGACAGAAAGAGAGCGACAAAGAGAGGGAGAGGGAGAGAGAGAGACAGAGAGACAGAGAGACAGAGAGAGTGGTTAGAAGATCTACATAGAACAGTGAGCACAATGAAGAGGGATGGGTTTAATTTTAGTAACTTTTCCTTTAAGTCTAAAACCAGAAGTTTCTGTTTTTCTCTTATCACAACTTTTACTGAACAAACCCTTCTTGGCATGAATACCCAAGCAAAGCCCCACTGCTCACTCCCATTATCTATAATGAGACAAGACCATGTAGCTAAGGGGAGAAGAAATCAAACCTTGTAGAACTCACCTATAAATCATGGATCCATTTTATTTATTTTTCAAAAGTAACAACACAGTGGAATATCGGGAGTGATATTGCTCTCTCTGTCCACTTCTAATTTATATTTATGCTCAATCCAAGGCACTATGAGGGAAAGTTACAGAAAGGGTGCAGCTAGATGAATTGATTTTTAGTTTTTGTCTTCAAGGTAAAGGACTAACCGGGTCAATGAGGGCACAGTGGCAACTCCTACAGGCATGAACCTCACTTTAGTTCCTTGGCTTCATGTGCCAACCTCAATAGCCCTGTTCAAAAACCTACAGTTCTTTTGGTTTTGAAGGCAACTTGAACTCCTGCCTAGGTTTGTCCTTTGGGGCAGCCCTATTGTCAGATGAGGTCACATCACTTTCCTGGCAGATTTCCTTTAGTCCAAATTTTTTTCTTGGCAGAAAAAAATAATGGATAGATGAGTGAATGAAAACTTCCCTTCTTTCTTTCACCTAAAAATCTTTATACAGAACTCATAACATCCATTAACCATATATTGGAATTGAGTGTGTTTTTCATAGTACCTAAGGCAGACTACTTGAAACTTAAGTGAAAGGTTTTCCTCTAATCCAAACAAAGGAAAGTAAGTACCTTGCCACGCTTCTTCAAAGATGGTTTTGAAACTCATTTTATGCCGATTGATCTTGTGGTCCTCCTGCCTCAGCTTCTCGTGTACTGAGAGTTCAGGCTTGTACAACACACCTGGATTTTTCAGACTATTAATAGCAAGAGAAAAATATCTTGTGCTGAATTTCAGACAAGTGCAACTACTTCACTAAAATCAGAACTAGGCAGTGATGGGATGCTTAGCTGAGCTAAACGCTAGTCGTGGGGCCTTTATGAAAGCACTTTACGAACTTACCTCACACAAATATATTCCTACTTCAAGGGAAAGTCCAAGCATGAATCCGGTACATAAGGAAGACGAGTAGGCACCTACTGTGCTGGCTCTAAAGGATGCCACACACTGCCTTCCCCCTGCATAGGCTCCCAATGAAATCTAGGAGCTTTTCACATTCTGGTTTCAGAGCCATGTTTGCACGTATACGGGGAAATAAAAGCTTTAGAAGAAAGTAATTAATGCCTTTGCTCAAGGCGCGAGCTTTGTTTATGAGCTCAATACCCTGGTCGCATGTTTACAGTACATCCTTTTCTTGAACATAAAGTGGTAGATTGTTCTCTGTCTTCCTGATCCATAACCACAAACTTTGGTGAGCATACATCACAAGGTGTCATCCCAGCACATTTCTACTTTTTCCACTAGATTTTATTCTTGTCATTTTGAAAGACCACCTGCAGTTCACCTGTTGCTAACGTTTTAAAATAAAATAGGCCACTGCATGACTGACAAAAAAAAAAAAAAAATGAAATTCAATGCCAGGTTTCTACCTGTTCTTCATCCTACAAATTGCTCTAATGCTTTTAGTTAATTGTCTAAGAAAAGGAAAGAAACTTAAGTATTGTCCGTTTGAATAACTATTGAATTGGCCCTAATAAATGTATTTGATTTAATTGTTAATTTCTTTTTAAAATGTATTTAGTACAGGGTCCATAGGGTCTTACTACACAGCTTGGATAAATAGCGGTCCTCTTGTTTTCAGCCTGCCAAGCCCAGGGATCACAGTCATGTACCACCACACCCAGGCGTAATTGTTAATGCCAATATTACACTTCCTGTGGCTGGACCAAGTTGCAAAAGAACTACCAAAGTTTGGACACCATCAAAGGAAGAAATGAGGGTGGTGGCGTTGGATGCTTCACTGCCAATCCATGTGCCCTACCTCCCAGCTTGTCATTGTCCACGTCTTTCTTCTCAGCTACAGTTTTTACTTAACGTCAAATGAGCAGGAAAATTTATTTACTTTTTGTCCCGATGAAAGGTATTTTGAAATACTTAGTAGTTAACACGGCAAGGACAATTGTCACACTAGTGTCGAGAAGGGATCTTATTGCATGATCAACAGCCCCTCTATTGGAGTCAGGTGAGAGACACGTGACTACAACCTTGGAGAAGCCTTGGAAAGTTTAGGGCTTCTTCACATTTTGAGGTGATTATTATACTACTTTGTAAAACACTTGTATGAGATTATTTACTTTTTGCAGCTACAAAGGTTGTTTTCCTTGAGTTTCACTGTCACAAGGATTGACAAAGATATTATATTATTTATGCAGAGAACGGTAAAGATTATTGTGAGGATAAAGATCGCTGTCTTAGTACTATCTTATTATTATTGCTATCATGTTACTACTGTCTTACTATTACATATAAGATTCCTGTATTATTATTACTGTCTGATGATCTTACTACCAGAGATATACAAAACATGTTGTCCTATAGGGTCTGTACTGATACTTTAATACTTTTTTTGGTTCTCTTATTAATTTATTTGTCTGGTATGGGACTGGCAGTGATCCTCCTGTCTCAGACTCCTCAGAACTGAAATTATGGGTGTGCACTACCACACCCAGTTCCAGAGTCACCCATGGTACTCGGGCCAGAATGGCATTCAGGACTGATAATTGAACCCAAGTGCTTGCACTTGCCATTCTAGTACTTAGACTACTGAGCTATCCCCCATATGGCTACCACCTATAAGTGTTCACCAGAACTCTGAAGAATGGCTATCGTCACTGCTCTGTAGATTAAAAAAAAAAAAAAAGTCTCAAATTATTTGTCACATACCCTGGCTTAGCCATGGCAGGACCAGAATGAAAAGCTAGCTGGCACAACTGGTTCAGCTGGGTATAAATTTGAACAGTATATAGTTGATTCAAAAAATTGAGTTGATTTCCAAAAGTCACAGGCTCACGAAAGAGAATTTCTTCCACACCCTAGGATCCATGTATAAGTGAGATGAAGTAGTATCTTCCTTTTTAAAATTAGTTTTATTTGTCCATATCATGCATGTCAAATTTCATAGAGAGTTTGTACCTGTACATACATAGCTTGATTCCTCTTTTTCCTCCCAGGCCCCTCTCCTCCCTCAAATCTTTCTTTCTTTATAGACGTGTTGTTTCCAGTTCTTTGTTCTATTCCTTTTTCTTCATTTTTATTTCTTCCTCCTTTCTTCTTCTTCTTCCCTGTTGAAAAGTTTCTCCCTTCTTCTCAGTAGCTATCATTTAGTTTTCCTCATTATTTACACTTTTGGCTCCTTATGCAAGGGAAGCAATGTGATACTTAAACATGTTTATTTTATCTCACTTACATTACAGACTCCCGATGTATCTATCCACTATCCATTTATAAAAAATGTCTCAGGTTTACCTTTTCAAGGCAGAATAGTAATCTATGTAAATAAAATTCAAAATTTTTTGTCCATTCATTCACTGATAGGCATCTAGACTTTTTCGTTTTTTAATTGTTTTTTTTCTTAACTTTATCTTGTGGCTGGCTCAACTTGCCCTGGGGGTGGGGCTGGTGCATCATGTGCTGCGGGAAATTGAACAATGCTCCCTGCAGTTTCCTATGATTGCCTAAGCATGCACTATAGACCGTTGAGCTATCTCTCACAGGCTTCCCAAATTTTTTTGAGAACCAGGGATTGAACTCAGGACCTTGACCTTGCACTTTTTGTGCCCCTGAGCTATATCCCTGGCCCCTGTACTTCTTCTAAGATTTAGCTATTACAAATTGTGCTGCTATGAACATGGATGTGCATATACTGCCATGGTACAGTGCTTTTAACATTTTGAAGGAAGATATGAAGAAAGAGTAAATGTGTAAATGGAACCTTTAGTTTCAGATGATGATGATGATGATGATGATTGCTAGAAATAGAACTCAGGACCCTGTGCTTGCCAGGCAGGTGCTGTGCCACTGAGCTATATTCCCAGACTATATTTTCAGCTTTTCTGAGGAATCTCCACATTGATGTTCACATTAGTTGTGTCGATTTATGCTACCACCAAGAGCACGCTTCTTTTGTACCTGTGCCATTTCACTCACCATCATGTCTTGCAAGTTCAATCATGTCACAAAAGACAATTTCTTTTTTGTTAAAAGCTGAGTGGCATTCTTTTGTGTGCGCCGAAATTGCCTTTAGTATTTCAAACAAAACCTGACTTGGTACTCAGTGTAGGTGTGTAAGTTTTTATTTTTCCTCCTTGAAGAACTCCTCTAAAATTTCACTATCTTTAGACCACAGAAAAGTGGAACTTTCCTGGAAATAAATTCTGAGTTGTGACAGAGAATGTAGAGCGGCCCGGAAACCAGTTGGCAGCAGCCGATTGGTGCTTTTTATACCCACACCTCGGGCTTCAACCTCGCATCCTTTTCTGAGTTAGTAAATTGGGGGGAGTTTTTCTTTCGATGATCTCTTTGGTATTAATGTCTGCCCATCACAGGCTGTTCACAATGCAGCTGGTGTTTCCAGAAACTGGGTGGAGGACACACACTGCTGAGAGCCCTGAGTCTGACCTCTTCCCCATTCTCTCCTCAATGCCAAGTTCAATATCTAACATTGTAGGTTAATAAAAAACTCAACAAAGAGGCAATATATATATATATATATATATATATATATATATATATATTATTGTAACAGGAAAATCATATTAAATAACTCAACCCCAATTTCTGACTCTGACAAGCCACACAGAAAATTCAGTCTGTTCACAAGAATGGAATGCAAAAGGAATAAGGAGGTTTTTAAATATATGAACGTGGATTGATGCACAGCTAAAATTGAGTTTATTCTTCATCATGCCAGCCAACACAATTCTCCGGAGTTATTATTTATGTACAAAGAACAAATGCCTTTCCTACAGAACAAAATGCATTTTCAAAAACAGAAACAAAATAGAAGTGATAAAGGCCTTTTGCTTAACAAGAGTTCTCAACATTGTTTGTCAGACATTCAAGTAGATCAAAAGGCCAACTGGAAGATTAGAATGGCACTATCTTAACTTCCTGACTGCTCTTCCAGAAGTGGCATAAATCTTTTCTGGCAGCTGGCAAGATGGGGTGATGTGTTTCTGTGCATGTTTTATGCCTCCCTGGGTTCTTCCCAATCAATACTTGTCCCATTCTCTCTACAGTTTCTTAGAATCAGAGCTACATAGAAAGCTGGGCCAGACGAACCCTAGAGATGATCTAATTTACACTTGCTCACTGCAGTAATTGCCAGCGTAGCAGTTTCAAAACATTTCTTTCCCTTTCTACTGGGGTTTGCACCCAACGAGCCCTAATCTACATTTCAAGCCACTTTAGGTTTTGAGACAGGGATGGGGGTTCTTGTCTTACATAGCTTCCAACTTGCAGTCCTGTTTCCCCCTCTCCAGTAGCTGAGACTGTAGGCACGTGTCACTGTGCTGATTCTTAGATTTCCAAATCTGACAGCTAAGGCCATTGGGAAAAGGTCTTTGTTTCTTTTTATGTGTGTGTCATTCATATTTGCTTTCCCCTAATTTATTCCTACTGGATATTATTTTCCCTCCCCAAAATGATGCAAAATAAAATTTCATCCTGTACTAATGGACAGTTTGTCAGCTTTATGAGATGGGTGTCATCTTTCTGGCCAGCCCTTTGTTCAGGTTGTATTCATCATTCATCCGGTTTTGCACCAGTCCTACTCTGACACAGAACACCATAGGTAAGGTCTTTGGGTAAGGCTACTTGAGATGAGAACAGGTAAAGTTTATGATAACCTTTGGGAAGAATGATTTAGCAGAAAAGCAAAAAACTTAATCTTTGTAAACCCAAAGATATAGCATGCCTCCTCCATTTGCACTGGGAAGTGTAGCACTGCAAAAATATCATGGATTTTTTTAAAACTTATCCCTCAAATGTAAAAACAAAATAATGATGAGAAATAAATAATATAACTGGTGTGAGGAAATTTCAATCCTTCCATCCTTAAGATATGATGACTGATTGATCCATGACTAACATGTGAGTGCCATAATCTTTTGTTCTGAGACAAGATTAACTCTCTTCTTACTCATCTTATTATATAGTAAACCTGTTTAGTTCCTTTATCAGCATCTAATAACAATAACTGACATTGTTCATCAGTAGGTTTCAGCTGCTGGGTAGAGGACACGCTCTGCTGAGACTCCCAAGAACAGGTCTGTACGTCTGCAAATCCCACACTCAGACATGCCAATAGCATTTCTGGACGTACATGAGTGGACTGTTTGCTACCCAGATATCTTCAAGTGGTGTGCATATAGGAGCTAGATAAAATTTTAGCATCTACACAGACTGGATGTGTATAGATTCTTTGGAAGCAAAATTTTGCATCAGTGGCCTATGAAAGTATCTAATCCCCTATAGTCATTAATAATTAAAATATCAAAGTTCAGTGATGTTTTGCTCCTTAATTAAATACAATATATAAACAAATAAAGAGAAATATATTTTCCAATCTTCCTGCCCAAAACTATGTCAATGTGAATGAACTCTGGCCAATGAAATGTAAGTGAAGTTATTTTAGAGTCTGAGGAAGTCATTAATTTAAAAAGAAGGTGAGATATTTCTTGATAGGTTCTACATTTTCCTTCTCAACAGACAATGGTGTTATCTGTTATCCTGAACTGTGAAAATGAGACAGAACCAGGGGTTGGTAGAATAGAAAGATGGAGGAAGACTATGATCTTGATATTTTCAGAGGTGCCACAGCCATCTCAAAGGGACAAAACTTAACATTTCTTTGTGCATCAGGATGAAGAGTTAGGATGGAATCCATCATCTTGAAGAACCAGTGGGTTGTGTTACCCAAGACCCTAATCCCAACCCAAACACTCACCCTGATCCTAAGCCAAAACCTTAGACAGTACTCCTCAATGCTTTAATACTCAGTATTGTTTCTGAATGGTTACTTCTTTAATATAGTAGAGCCTAATATTGTATTCAAAACACTATGAATTTGTGTATTTTATCTCATTTTATTTTTCGTGGAACTAGCAAATGAACCTAGGGCCTTTGCCTTGCAATCCATGCCCATATCATTTTTTCTTATCTATTCTTGATTTGTCTTTTTCTTTTTTGCTTTTACTTACTGAGGCCAAGTCTTGATAAGGTCCCCCAGTGAAGCTGCAAATTTCACTTGTCCTGCCTCAGCCCACTAGAGTGTGCAATCTCGGATGGTGAATTTGTTAGGGCTTCACTTAGAGGAACAGAATAGATATAAGGAATGCATATTAACACAAAATATACAATCTATAAGGAATTATCAGATTGGCTTACAATAGTCAGACACAGAGTCAGATGAGAATGCGTGCAGAGGGTGTCTGCATGCTCTGGACTAAAGAATTCAATCCCGAGGTCTGGACTTTACTGCAGCATGCTGTTTAAATCTCCATCCATCACATGATGGGCCTGCAATGGAAGACTGAAGTGTCTGTAATGGAGGCAAAAGAGTCTGTGATGGATGGCGAAAGATACAAGCTGGAGGCTGAAGAGTCTGCGCTGCAAGCCAGATGATGAAATCCAGGCCGAATGCAAAGACAGAAGCTTCTCGGATGAAGTGAAGTCTTGACTCCTTCCTCAGCCCTTTAAAAAGTCTCTTTGTGCTCAGTCATTCTGACGTGGGCCCATTGTGCCTTAGGGTGGAACCAATCATACCCCAGGATAGTCCCTTGATCACGCTCTAGGGAGGAGCCAGTCATATACTAGACAGGTCCTGGTCACATTCCAGGGAGGAACCAATTGTACTGCAGGGTGGGGCTCCCACCAACAGGGCCAATGTCAACTTGACACAATGTATCAACCATTACAGATGTCCACTGCCACAAGTGATTATCTCATTTTAATTTTAACCAGAATATTTTAAACAAGAGGATGCTCATTTATCATTGACATAATGCTTTATTGTTTTTATAAATTGCCTATGAGTGCAGAACAGGCATAGTAACTTCCATGTTTAGTTGAAAGGACATGAGTCTAGAATATGGAACTTCATTTAATTTACAAATATGCAATGTGAAATAATAAGAGAAAATTCTCTTTTTATTCCCCAAGTGAGTAACATTGCATCCTAACTATAACTACAATTGTGGCTCTTAATAGATTTAAGTTAGCTATATGGTCCCTCCTGATTCTCTAACCAAACAACTACACAATTGTTTGCTATATGAAATTGGCTTTTCCATAGTGAAACAGTTTATCTTTCTATGGGACAGTTGTTGTCCATAAAACTAGTGGTCAGATAAAATGTTGAGAAGCAGCAAACATTTATGATTCAATTTTTCCTTCCTTATAAAGTTATAGGATCAGTGTTCAGGATATATGTTCTCATACCTCTCAAATCTTTTTGCATTAATATTCATTCCTTTAGCCTGCCATGGTTGGCGCATGCCTTTAATCCCAGCACTTGGTAGGCTGAGGCAGGAGTATCGGTGTGAGTTTGAGACCAGCCTGGACTACAAAAGTGAGCTCAAGGCCAGCCTCAACTGCATAGTGAGACCCTGTCTCAAAAAGACAAACAAAAAAAAAAAAAAAAAATTCATTCTTTTCAACACCTTACGGAACAAGCTTAAAAGCCCACTATGAGAAATGGCTACAGGTAGATTAAGAACACCATAAACTTGCTTCCCATGTGCTCTGTACCATGGCCTTGGGTTACTTACACCCATTTTGGAAATGCAGCTTGCAAAATCACCACATTAGAAAATTTAAATACAGCCAGGCGTGGTGGCACACGCCTGTAATCCCAGCACTCGGCAGGCTGAGGCAGGAGGATCAGTGTGAGTTCGAGACCAAACTGGGCTACAAAAGTGAGCTCAAGGCCAGCCTGAACTGCACAGCGAGACCCTGTCTCAAAAAGACAAAAAAAAAAAAAAAAAAAAAAGAAAAGAAAATTTAAATACAGATTTTAAAAACTAAATTCAAGTGTTCAGATGAAAAGCAGACATGAGCTTCAAAGGTAATTTTAAATTTTCTTGTAGCAACTTGAAAATGGTATAGAGAATTGAAATGTATTTTGTTGAGCCAAATACTTTATGTAGAATAGTATCACTTTGCCAAGCACATGATTAAAATAAATTTAGTAAGCTAATTTACACCCTAACTCTTCCAGTTCTAACATGCTGTGCAGTCGTAAGATATTTCTAATCAAAGAATTACACTTCAGTGTGCAAATTCTACACATGACTCTTTTAAAAAAAAATATTTGTTTTTGTCAATACAAGGACTCACGATATAGTTTGGACTCATTAGGGATACTCCCGTCTTAGCCTCTGCAGTGCTGGGATTATGGGTGTGCACTATCAGATTGAGTTTTAGGGCTGGCATGGCACGCCAAGGCATCTGGGCTGGTATGCCATGTGGTACCAGGGATCAAACATGAAGTCTTGTGCTTGCCAGGTAGGCTTTTAAACCACTGAGCTTTCTTCCCAGCCCCACATAGGATCGTTGGTGTCTTGCTTTTTACTTGCTGCTGGGACAAATACCTAACACCCAAAATGAAGGATGGAAATGTTTATTTAGCTCACAGTTACTGGATCCAAGGCAGAGAGACACAATGCAGAGGCCAGCAGTTCAAGGCAGTGTAACAGCAACAAAATGGTGACAGAGATGGCCAACCAATCAGGGCAGCAGAGCAACAGCATGAGTCTGTCTCTGTCTCTCTTTATATTACATTCAGGTTCTCTGCCTCAGTCGATCCCACCCCACATGGCCACACCCATAATCCCAAAGGGCTCCGTCCCATAATCCCATCAGTACTATAACACATAATTCCAGTGGATCACAACTCAAGCCTCAAACTCTAGAAATCCCCACCCCATGACTGCATGAAGCTTTCGGGGAACAACTAGACATAAACCTTCACACTTGGTATGAGTATCAGCTAATTTCTGATGAGATCATTTGTCGACTGCAAGTGCAGAATAGGTGATTATAGAGTATAGCCCGTGTCTATATAGACTTTCACAATTATCAAGAGTTTTGAACATTGTTATTTGATAACCATCTTCCCCAAATACAGTACTCCTCTTGTGCAGGATCCTTGTATGTTTTAGTTTGATGTAGCCCAATAACTTGTGCGGTGAATGGAACAGGCAATACCATGCTTATCATAGAAGTTCTATGTAAGAAAATGTATAGGCTGACCATTGGGCAGTAAGAAATAGAGCTTTAAAATTTTATGGATCTGTGATTTTACAGAAATGTGAAAATAATTGTTTAAATAATGGCAGTAGACAAATAAACATGGCAATTGAGCATAAGATAACTAATCACTGTACGGGACACTGGATAAGTTATTCAATCAATATTTCATAGAAGAACAAAGGAAAAAAAACAAGGAAAGAAAGAAGGAAAGGAGAAATGAAGGAAGGAAGAAAATAAAGAAGTAATATCTACAGCAACATCGTTATCTCATAAAAATTGCCAAAGGCTTTTGCCTGCATGCCTCACCGATAATATAGCCAAGAAGGAGTACTTCCGATCATGTGACATATTTTATGTAATGGTTTCCTGTTCAAAACTCTCTTTCAAAGATAATTACTGATAAAATCATTAGCCTATCTTCTGATAACTAATAGAACAGTAAATCTTTGAAATATTGTAAGCAGCATGGAGAACAAAAAAGTTATCAGCTTTTCCTATCTTAAAAGGTAGAAAATACTCTACACAACAGAAATGCATATTTGGTGGAATGGTGAGCAACCCTTTGCAGACCAATGGTGACTGCCTACACATGAGAGAAAGCCAGGGTGATAAGTAAATAGGTTGGGGAGATGGCTCAGCAGAAGGCAGGTGTAAGGATCTGTCTAGCAAGCACAAGGATTCGGCTTGATCTCAGGTACCGCATGCCATGCCAGTGCCATGACATCCCTGCCACCGAGACCAGGCATATCCGAGCTGCTTAGTGAGACTCTGTACTCAGTCAATCAATCAATATTTATAAACTTAAAGAAGAAAATAACCTCAGCTGACACATATAGAGACAGCCCACTCCTCCACTATCACACTTGGCTTCCTGTGCGCTAGTACAGGGCAAAAAGTTAGGAAATGTGAGACGCAGAAAGGTAAGATCAAGGATAACTGGTCAACCAGAGGAAAAGAGAGGCTGGGTGTTGGCTAAAAATCGGTAGCACCATTACCATTCCATGCTCATTAAACTGCTATCAGAACTTTCACGTAACCATATATTATTACCATCGATGACTTTAAAAATTAGGAAGAAAAAAAAAAAAAACGGTTTGTATGACAGTATTCAGTATGATTGTAACCCTTAAAGTAAAACACATTACCTACGCATGAATACCATTTGACAAAATAAAACCCTGAATGCCTTGCCCAAGATGCTCAGAAATATGGGAGGAAATATTTCCAATTAAAAAGCAGAGCAGGACTGTATATGCTTGCAATCCAAATTATTTAGAAGCTTAGGGCCAGAGATCTATCAGTTTTGAGCCCAGACTAGGTAACATAGTAAGAATCCCATCTCAGAACCATGCTACTTAAAATGAATATGGGATATGAAAAGAACAAGATAAATTCTCAGTGTCGGGTGGGTGATGGGGCAGAAAGACAAACAGAATTAACTGTGCACCCTAACGATTCAGCTGCCGCAGAGAAGTATGCACAGAACCACATAGTCAGACTGCAGGGGACGTACAAACACAGAAAACCGATACAGAAAAGGAAAAAGATTGGTTCTGCCTGAAGCTGTTGGGGGATCCTGCACGAAGCTACAGTGCCTCAAGGGCTTCACCGCTGTGAGAACTGCTGGAGAGAGCCTCACATTGCTACAGAGAGGACGCAGGAGGCCAGTGGAGATTTAGAGGGAGATGATACAGAGTCAACCAACATGCCAGGGTTGGTGTTTGTCTATGCTGGGTTTAAATACTGTGTGTGTGTGTGTGTGTGTGTGTGCTTGTGTGTGTATGTGTGTGTGTGGTGTTAGAAACCTAAATTAACGTATATTCATGCCACCTATTATGGGATAATCTACTATAAACATTGGCAAAACCTTGCTGGTATTATCTTGAAGACCAAAACGTTGGTGAAGATAGCTGCACTGTATAATATTATGATATATTTTTAGGTTGTTCTCATAGTGAGGGAAAGTTCAGTGGCCATAATACAGTATATAGCATTATACAGTATACAGTACACAAAATACAACTTTACAATATATAGTACACATCATACAGTAAACTAGATTTTTTTTTTCACCAGTAAGAATTAGAAACAGAAGAGCTTTACCATTGAACTACATTCATGGTTCTTGTTCCTTTAAAAAAAAAATTGAGACAGAATCATACAAAGTGGCTCAGGCTGGCCTCAAAATTTATGATTTTGTATCTTGTCTTCCACAGTGGCTGGAAGTGCAAACACATACCACTGTGACCAGCTGAAAAAAACTATTAAAATTGAGAAAATAAAATAAAAAGACCATCAAAAAGGTAGCTTAAAGAGGTTCTAGAAATATAGTAAGATCATTTAATAGAAATTGCAGGGAATAATGAAAATCTCAAAGAATGGGAAGAGTTATAAAAGAGTCACATATAGCATCTAGATTTTCCAAAGTATAATCAAATAAATTAAGAGTGTATTGATTGTATCAAATTTTGAATTAGAGTCTACTGAAAGTAGTACTTCTGAACTGGAAAATAAAACTAAACAGCAACTCATAAGGATCACAAAGAAAACACATAAAGAAAAGCAATTTAAAAGGATAATTGAGAAAACTTGTAATGAGAAAATCGAACATACATCTAAAAGAGATTCATAAATGGGTGACAAATAAACCTTGGATGGAAAATGTGCAAAGTATTCTTGGATATATTTTCCTCGAATTGCTAAGGGCATAGGTATGCAGGTCAAGGTCGATATAGGTATCTTCAGAAGAATAAAATTGAAATAATGCATGCAAAAAAATTCTCCATTATTCATGAACTGTGCAGAGGGACTGTGGAGAAAAAGGAACTTCTCCACTTCTCCACTGTGGGTGGGGGTGTAGACGGGTACAAACACTGTGGCAAGCAGTGTGGAAATTCTTCAGAAGGCTGGAATTATAAGTCCCATTCAACCCAGCTATCCTCTTGTTGAGTATTTTCCCAAATGAACTGAAAACATCATGCCACAGTGATTTATGTGTGTCTATGTTATAGTAGCACAGTTTATTGTAGCTAAATCTTAGAAACAATCCAAAGAGGAATGGACAAAAAAGATGTAGTATTTGTGCACAATGGAGTATTACTCAACCATTCAAAAAGACGAGCTTGAAGCTTTTCTAAGTGAAGAGATGCAAGTAGAGACCATATTTACGAGTGAAGTAACTCAGATAATCATGTATAAACATCGTATTGTCTCCCTAAATAACCTGAAAAAGTAAATAAAATCTAAAAAGTATAATAGATACTGTGCAAGTTTAGATGTGAATCTCTTCCAAGAAAAGGAATAACTGAGATGAGGAAAAGGGTGAAAGAAAGAAGAGGAAAAAAGGGAAAGGCTATATATTTTTTTCTTCTTCTTTTTTTTTTTTTTTTTTTTTTTTTTTTTTTTTTTTTTTTTTTTTTTTTTGTCTTTTTGAGACAGGGTCTCGCTATGCAGTTGAGGCTGGCCTTGAGCTCACTTTTGTAGCCCAGGCTGGTCTCGAACTCGCACCTATCCTCCTGCCTCAGCCTCCAGAGTGCTGGGATTACAGGCGTGAGCCACCACGCCCAGCTTCTTCTTTTATTTAGTACAGGGTCTCAGTACATAGATTGGTCTCATAGTGGTTCTCCTGTTTTCAGCCTCCCAAGTTCTGCAATTGCAGGCCCAACACCACGCCCAGTCTCCATCAGTCTGGGAGCGGGGCCAGCATGACACACCAGTGATCAAACCGTGGCTCCTGAGTTCTACCTAAGCAGGCTGTTTCGTCCACTGAGCTATCAGCTCACCTATTATGGTATAATCTACTACAATTATCATAAAACATTGGCAAAACCATGCTGGTATAATATTCGAGAATAAAACACTTGTGAAGATAGCCTCACTTTATAATATTACAACACTTTTATAAGTTGTTGTCATACTCAGAACTATATATAATATATAATGTATAATGTATAACATACAACATAATATAATATAGAATAGCTTGGATGATTGTACTGCTGATTGCCTCTGGTCCATTGAAAGGATCAGTTACTGCTTAATTGTTTATTCGCTCCTTTTCTAATTTCTTAGAATTTTTAAGCGAATTTTTCATGCTTACATCTGTTAATCTAAACAATTCATTTGAAGACAACATTATCCAATATAGTGAACATTGTTGAATTCCCATTATTTTGTTTGGTGAAATTCTTTATTATTTTAAATTTTATTTTACTTGTTTTTATTCTCTTTAAAAGAAAAAAGCAAAGACAGTTTTTATAACTTGAACAAAAAGAAGAAAAATAGAGTGAAATATAATGTATGTAAATATAGCACACACAAAGAAACACACCATAACTTTAAACATGTCTATATATGTAAAATATACAACAAATCAAATGAACATTTTAAGCACATGGAATTGAGTATTTTAGGGAGAGTGAATGAATACAAGTGAAGTGTAGTTTGAAAGTGAGAAATTATTCAATTCAAAAGAGAAGATGTAATGTAAAGTGGCAGGAAACGTCTTGTGTGCTTCATATATTTAAGAGAGCTAAAATATAAATGAAAATGTGTACATCCATATCTCTGAATAGAGAAGGGGAGGGAGGGAGATAGGGGCAAGAGAATGAAAAAAATACTGCTTTATTTTGTACAGTCATGTATTATAGTAGGCGGGAGAATGAAATCCCCATGAATTCATAATAGCAGTCCTTAACCTCAAGGATTTTCCACTAAACTCGAGAAGATAAAGTGAGTAGTACTTAAAAATAAGAAGGGAAAAAATTACAGTGGGAAGCTGAAGAGCATCTCCTAAGAGTGAGCCATGTCTGCGTTCCCCACAGCACTTTCTCCTGCTTTCTGTTTGCGACCTTGTCACACAATTCAATCGCCTTGAAGCAAGCTATTGTCAGTCACACAGTGGAAAGTTTGGGGTCTGAGCTCCCACATGCAAGCTAGAGACCACAGAGAGTTCGATGCATCTTCTGAGCCTAAGTTTTCTCACGAATGGGACAGCGAGAATAATGCCTAGGGCACTGATTTGTTCTAGATATAATGGAGTGTGTAGAATTGAGGTGTAGCCACAGGTTTGCTGTGTATGACTCTGTTCTCCTCTAGTCCACTTCCTGACTTAATGCTGACACCAGCAGCAGCCCAGTACGTGGCAACAGAATAAAAGGCTAGGTCAATGAAAGACTGGGTGGAGTAGCAGTGCATCCTCAGCAGGGCTCACTGGAATCTGCAGAACAGCTTTTAGGACATGCGATTGAAAGCCCCTGCCAGAGACCCTGACTCTTCCGGACTGGGATGTCTTCACTACCGATTCTGTAACATTTCCCCCAGGTGACTCTGATGTGTAGCCAGAGGCCAGAACCACAGAGCTGGAAGAGGGTACCTATGGGCTGAAGTGGCTGCATACATGTAGGGACTCAGTCACCTACATGAGACACAATTAAAGCGACTTATATTTTAAAATCAGATATAATTCCTAAGAGTGATTGCAAGGGCGTGTAGAAACAATGCCTAGGATTTAGAGGGAGATTTATGTATAGCAGGCATCCTTAAAATATCTGGTCCTTGTCTCTAGTGTTCTGGGGCTTAGACTAGAGAAGCAAGCAGGAAGGACAGAGTCAGAATGGATTTTCAGTTGGGGTTGGTTTACACAATGTGCATCACAGCCATCAGCATTACATCACAATGACCAGCTGTTTCTAAGAGACAGGCTCCACTGAAATAGGAAGAGAAAGCATAACGAGCGATTAACAGATTGAGGCAACCTGGCTGTGGCGAGCCATTTTCTGCTATAAGTGTTTTTAATTATGTTACTAGCTGAGTTGTATTCATTATAGTAGCCATAGTTATTACATGGTACATCTACTATGTGATTGGCACAGTGCGTGATAGGGTCCTCTCCACCAACACCCTGACAACCTGATCTGAGAGAAGACAATATCATAGGCGAAAACTCTGCTATGCAAAGGCTGAACCCCGAACGCTGGCATAAATGCCATTTACAGCCCATCCAAAATGTGAATCCCCGGTTCCACACCAGATCGCCCATAGCAGAAACTGTGCTTTTCCTCACAAACAAGGCTATCAGTACACACCTGTCAGTATAAAGATCTGTGAGGCAAACTCATCATTCTGTGTCATGGATAACTATTGAAAGCTAAGTTTTAAGGGCCTGGAGAAATAGCTCCGTGGCACAAGTACCCGCCTGTCAAGTGCACGGTCATGAGTTCAAACCCCAGTCATACACACACACACACACACACACACACACACACAAACCAACAACAAAAAACCCACTAAATTTTGAAAACTAAATTTTGAATAATCTGAAGACTGAGTGTTTTAATAATCCCAAGTATAGTGACGTTAAAAGCAGTGTTTTAGTAAACTTAAACAGCATCCCTAAGATTCTACACCCCATAGACGATAGAGCTGGGGATACATTCCTCAATTCCAAAACCCAGTGACTTTATATTTATAATACCATCCTGATGTTATCTTTTGGACTCAAGAAAACTTCAAATTTTATTTAAAAACTCGGAAAAGATACTTCTGTTTAATGAGAACAAAACTATTTGAGTGCCCTTGTTGGGTATACAGAATTTAGCCCTCAGGAAAGTTCTGAATCTTCCTCAAAATCAAATGATCATAAAGATTAAATGTGTTGAGTAAATTCAGGACATCGAAGCAATCACAAGCCTCACATAGACGAGGACTCTTGGAACTACTTTAGCAAGCAGCAAGCATGATAGCACAAGTGTGGTAGAGGCCAGGAGGAAGTATTCTAAGGGAGATGATACTGCTGTGTCTTTTACTATTATTTTTAAAAGGTAGCACAGTCTTAGCAAATTTCGGAAGAAAAGCAGGATCTGCAGAGAGAGAGTTGGTCAAAGGAAAGTAGAAACGTAGGTTCTGTAAGGCTGGGCCTCTATGTGAGAAAGAACACAACCTTACTGAAATGTTTTTAAAAATATTCCTTGCCCAGGTCTGGATATGTATATTTCTCTTACCACTGAGAGTATATTGTCTCTAAAGTGACCACAATTTAAAATTCCTTCTATGGACTTATTCTCTAATGTGCAATAGAGTGGTAAATACACGCTGTTGCTTAATAAGTAGTATTTGATTAAACACATATCACTATTCAAGCAATGAGATACATACTAATTATATCAAGAAATTCTTCCTTGCCCTTTTAAGCTTTGACTCCAGTTACACACCAATATGAATATATGTGAAACGTTAGACTTGGTCTTCCATACATAGAAGGCAATTATTTTGCTTACCAAGACAAATTTTGTGTATAACTGTATACTGGATGTGATAAAATGATAAAGGCTAAAACCTAGATTTCCTATGTGTTTGTAAGTCTGAAAATAAGCTTCATATTTATTCATTAGCTGCTACAGTGACTACATCATGAGATTATTTTTGCTTTGGAATTAAACTTTACAAAAAACCAGAACATCTCGCTCAACAGCTTATTTGTGGTAAGATCATTTACTTATTATAATAAATACCTGTATAAATAATATTTAAATATGCACAGTCCTACTTTACTTATTTTTTCCTGAGTATTTTGTAATCAGTATTGTTCTATAATAATTGCCATCAGTGAATGGAATGGGAAGTTTTGAAAAAAATTTCAATGAATTTTTGTCAAGTACTACAGATTGTTCTGAGTAGTACCATGGATTCACTAGTCCATGATCAGTTCTTTTTTTTTTTTTATTTCAGAGAAGAAGGTAAAATTGAGCTATGTCTAAGGTTCAGTGTTATCACACAACATGTAGAAGAGCATAAAGCTAATTAGCTGCAATAAAGGCAAATATAGCTGATTTTAACAGGAATGTTTTAAGATATTTTTTATGAGATATATCTATGAATAGAGTCAAGACTATAGGAAATGTATCTTAAAGAATAAGGAAAATAGATTTCTTTGCTTTTATAATTGCCTATGCTGTACAGTGATAGCTGGCTTTCGTTCTAAAGACATGTGTTTATTCAAAAAAGTGTTTACTAGAAATGAAATTTGGAATTTAGATGTTGAATGCACAGAGTTCTGATGGTCAGGCATTCACAAAACAGCGAGGAAGTGAGATCAACATTTTTTATCCTTTTGTAAACTCCCTGCCATGGTTATACATAACTATCAGCATCACCTTAGTTTCTTCTATGTATTTTATTTATGGAAGATACATTTCCTTGTCGTATTTATATCTCCTTGTTTAATATTCTCCTTTGAAAACATTGCTAAAGTGTGATAAAAGTTTGAAACCTAAAAGGAATACTGTTCATCATAGTAACAGTTATTAGCTAATAATTTAGATTCCTGATATCTAGTTGCTGTAGCTTCAGAATGAATTTTCTAGGAACAGAGAATTCTTTCTACATCTCCATAGAAAGGGCATAAGAGTGAAATACAAAGGAAAACTTTTATGACAGGTAACAAAGAGGTTATGCATAAGGTCGGTCTGCATGGCCCAGATACTTAGGCAATACAACTGATTGGACAGGCGTGAATTTACACTTCCACACATAATGAACCCTGATGACTTTCAACTATTTCCATACGGAGCTAGACAAACAGAAGCAATTTCAACTTACAGCCCTGGTGGTGGAAAACTTTCATCACCTTCAAGACTATGATGTGGGTGGCAGAGGTGACAACCCTTTCTTCACACAGCATAAACAAGAGAGAGAGAGAGAGAGAGAGAGAGAGAGAGAGAGAGAGAGAGAGAGAAAAGAATGATACTTTGACTTTAGAAAATACCCACTACAGTTATTCTAGGAAGAGACTAGAGGATGATGGTACTTTCTGTCAAATTCTATCTTGTTTTGAATTAAAATGTTAACAAAGGAACACTGGAGTAAAAACAAAAGAAAATGCAATTTTGTTAACTGAGTGCTTATTTCCCTTCACGACTTGTAAGCTTAAATCTAATTCCCAATGGTAATGGTAGGATTGTGTTCATCTAGACATTGCAGGAGAAACTCTCCTTTTGAATTTCTGTTATTGGGAAGAGTTCAAGAATGCGATAACCACTGAACTAAATGAGGGTTAACGTACCTTTCATTTCTGAAATCATTTTACCTCCTTACAAAATTTAACAGGGCTGTGGTCATATCCCCTTTTAGTGGTTGCCTGAAAGACTCCTCTCCTTGCTCACGGCTGCATTTGCAACTTATGTAATAACTTCGTCTGCTCACCCATTTCCTGACTCATTCATGCATTCACTTAGAAAATACTTACTGATTTTGCTCTGCATGCAAAGGAGAGCTTATTTAAAGTAGGAGAGGAGGGAAAGAACTTGTACATCACACACACACAAAAAAAATCTATTGTGATTTCACTGACTTTCTGCGACTACCAAGCTGGTCCTTTAATATCTCCAGTTTGGATTCTCATAACTGAAAGCCAATATTTACATGAAGTATTACAGTTGAGGGCTGTCCAGGGCTCACATTATAGTAAAACATTTTAGGAGATTTTTTTTTTTTTTTTTTTTTTTTTTTTTTTTTTTTTTTTTTTTTTTTTTTTTTTTTTTTTTTTTTTTTTTTTTTTTTTTTTTTTTTTTTTTTTTTTTTTTTTTTTTTTTTTTGGCTGTGTTTTAGGTACCACTACAATCTCCCTTTAGTCCTCCTTCAGGTTTTCTCCAATGAATAAATTAAGACTCAAAATGCCCCAAATGTTACATGCTCAATTATACTGTTCAGGTTTGAAATGTGAAAATGAAACCTGCCAATTTAGGATAAGTTAGGGCTGTTTATTCAGATATTGCTAGCATAATGAAACATAACTTCCTTTATATTTGGCGGAAACACGAAGGCAGGTAGGAGAATTAGAAAGCTTTTTTAGAATTAAAAAAGAATGCCTCCGAAATTCACTTCTTAGAGAGACTTGGACTGGAGGCTGCAGGCAGACTAACTAGAAATAGAAGCTTGTATGTGATTGGCTGGCGGTGCAGGATTAACCTTCTCCATTGGTTCCTATGTTCAAAGTGGGCAGGAAAGGAAATGGACAATGATAAAGTACTGCCTGGGGGCAACAGCTATAAAAGTTATAATTAACTTCCTGGGCTTGGGGCAACAGGCTGGGAGTCAGGGTCTTCTTTTCATATATTTCCTGTTTACTTTGCCCTCAGAAATTCCATATGTTATGGTCCTGGAATGCACCCTGTGGTTCTACAGGGAAGTGATGGAAGGAATTTCTGAACTGTGGTCTGGTGGGAGATCTGTAAATCACAGAAGAGTTGCCACTGATTTTTTTTTTTTTTCTCCTTCTCTTTCGTTCCCTCACCCTAAGGTAAAATTTTTTCCTCTATCACAGTTTCTGATGATGGCATGCTCTATTGACATGAGTCAAATGCAAAATATCTTCATGATCATGAGGAAAAATTTAAAACTGTTAGTTAATATAAGCTTTTTTTCTTTGTATGTCGGTCATCTCAAGTATTTAGTTATAGTGACAGAAAGCTAACTTTTGTATAACATTACAATAAATCTCTTGCCATACAAGGAATTTTACTTGCAAGATTACTAGAACATAGTCTCCTTTACATAAAAGAACAAATGTTCATGCATTTTCGTATTCAAAATTTGACAATATAAAATTTACATAGTTGTCTAGGATACTATACCCAATGATTATAGGAAAAGAATTTTTTTTCTCAGTGTACATATGGTTTTTAAACAATGTGCATATATTATAAATTAGCAAAAATTACTCAAACTTTTGATAGGGAATTTGAAGGAAAATAAGAACATCATGAACTTGGAACTGAATCATGTGGCTATCTCAAAATCAGAAACCTTTGAAGATGCTAGCTCCCTGGAAAGAAATTTCAAGTGCAAATAACTTCATACTTGCAGCAGGAACCAGTAGTGAGTGACAGAGAGCAGTGGTCGCGAAGCAGAGAGTCACACTCCAAGAGACCTTCTCACCTTGTATCCTCAATCATTCAGGTCTAGGATGTTCGTGTGAGGGCAGAGATTTACGTTGTTATTCAAAAGTGCCTAGTGACGAAGTGCTAACAGCTAGTTGATCTTCTAACCAAAGAAGAACATACTAAAACCAGATAAAGGAAAGAATGTGATGATAAGCAAAGACATCAGAGGCCATCTCTGGAGGTCTCCTAAGGCCCACTGCGCCACATCATGACTCTGTGCCTAGGGAAACACTTCAGAGAGCTGAGAGAAGTCGCCCAGGCAGCTTCCCTTTTTTATTGCTGAGTTAAACAGGTTAGTTAAGCTTTCTTTCTCTTCTACATACACAAATGTCTTTCCATCTCTAGGACTGTATCAGGGCCAGAAGGTGGGAATCAACATATGTTCTTCCACATAAACCTCCCAGTAAACCAATGGGTTGGGTATTATCATGCCTTCAGGCATTCGTAAAACTAGAGGCAAAATGTCAAGCAACTGTGCATGAGGATATGAATATAACTATACACCAATTCAAAGAGGAAACATACAGGAAACAATCAGTGCATATTGAGCTTAATTTCTTTTCTAAGGTGTTGAACTTAGAAGTGTTCTTCAAAGAAAGTGACAAGAATTGAGAAAATTAAGGCTTGCATCAGATTACAAGTCTGAAGGAGGATAAAATTTTTTAAGAACAAGGGTTCATACAAATATGGTAAAGTCAAACATCATCATGAGTCAATTGAAGTTACATAAATGCTTCCTGAAGTATTCAGATGTATCCCATAAGCTATGCCAAATGCTGCTAAACACCCATATTAAAGAACTGAAGCTCATAATTGGGTAAACTTCTAAATTGGAAGTGTGACCTTTTTGGATGTGTTTTATTTTACTACTGTCTCCATGAGTCAAGTAGAGCACTTTCACACAGATAACACAAAAACTTACCGTGTTTCTTTTCAAAGATTGAAGCATCCAAAACTTATTCTTTCAGAAAACAAGTATTTGTCATGTCTATTTGCTCTTTGCACCTGAGTTGTCATACAAATGAATTATAATTTAATCCACTCCACCAAGATTGTGCATAATACAGATTAAACATTTTGTCCCAGAGAAAATTAACATGAGAGAAAGATCAACATACAAAACATACAAAACATCAATTCTCCAGGCATGCAGTAAAAAGGAGCATATATGCATCCCTGAGTGGAATGATAGCTTTGTTGCCAACATCAGCAGCAGTGTTCGAGCTTCATGTAGAAGGACTTAAGAAACAAAATGATTGCAACAAGGAACTGGGTCTCTGCTTTCTTTGTTTTACTACCAGGTCTACCCCCACATGAATGAGAAATTTCTAAGAGAATGTTATATTATTTTGAAAGCTATACATTGTACTTCTTTATCTGAAAACTATAGGGCGCAGTTAAAAGGACAAAAAGTAGGAAAATTTAGCAATATAGAAATGGAACCAGGTAAAACAAGTTTTATAAAGTATAAATTCCTAGACAATTGGAGTGAAAAGAATAATCACTTGACACAAGAGAACCTGTGCTGTAACATCCTATAACTCAGTGGTTTCCTAAATTTTCTGGTCAAGGAGATTATGAGACTTCAAAGGAAAGGCATACATGAAGTATAGTGTGCCTAGGTAGAGTCACCTGGGAGAAAACATTCTCTCAGGCTTTCACAGAGAGTAAACTGGTCAAGCAGTGGTCCTGATGTCTGACACTAACAAAAGTTCTCCAAAGCACTGTACATGGTTTCAAAGTTAATCCTGAGGAGATTTGACCATGGAAATTACCAATGATGAAAGTTTTGTTAGCCAGGTCTTGCTTTAGCTTACACTTGATCACCCAGAAGAAAAGCTTAATTATTAGTCAAAACACAGAGCTAGATTAGTACGATGAGCTGTAAGAGGCCTAAATCAACAGCCCTCAACTTTGCCAGTTTCACTGGTAACCCACTGCAATTATGAAACATTGGACTACATATACAACTACTTCCTTCTAGTTGAAAGAGAAGAAAACTTTTTCTTTTCTTCTCTTCTTTTTTTTTTCTTTTAGAACCAATATTGATAATAAAATTTGTCACGTCTGCACCTTGTGCTCTATATAACATTTGTGAGGACATCGATATGCAGTGTCTCACCTACTGCGGATGTGCTACTAACATGTTTTGAAACTCTCACATTATCTCTTATTAAAAGTAATTAAAATGAAATTTAAAAATATAAAAAATAAATAAAGTTGTAAAAAAGACTACATATACATCTACTTTCTCTTTGTGCAGTTAAAAGGAAGAACTGTATTTATTTAGACACGAAATCATGTCTGCATCTTGCACTCTGAACAACTATGACGAAGATGACATTATATAATGTATTAGCTATTGTAAAAAAGTAAGTAAATAAATAAGAGATGCAAAAAAATAACCACTTGAAAGTAGTAGCCTTGAAGATACTACCTTACATATGGCAAGATAATAATAAGGTTTTGGATGACAAAGAAACTATGGACAGTTACTTTATGCAACAATCTGCTTAGCTACATGATACTAATTTTTTACTTTATTAATTGTTGATATTTAGATGAATGAGACAACATGGGCTCTTATTTGGGCTATGTGCATACAGTGATATTTATTCCCAACTACTGACTCTTCCTTTAATTTTATTCATTGCATGGAAATAATTTTATCTATGAGGCTACACATGAAAAAGTTTCACAATGGAAATATTGCGACATATTATCATAAGTGGAAATGCTTTATACGTATTTGCACATATAAAATTATAAGATTGATACAGAAAATAAAATGGAAGTTTCCATAATATTGCAGCCAATAAAGTAGATGACTATTGCCTGGTACTATGGTAGAGCATATTTTTACTGGATGCATGCTGATTTTTCTTTTGTACATACACACACATACACACACTACATCTTTGTAAACTGATATACATAACATTTCAAATAAAGTGTTAGGTAAGTTGATTGTGTGAAAGTGAGAAAAAGCTTTGAGCTCTTTCACAACCTTTTTTTTTTTGTCTTTTTGAGACAGGGTCTCCCTATGAAGCTGAGGCTGGCCTTGAGCTCACTGTTGTAGCCCGGGCTGGTCTCGAACTCGCACCAATCCTCCTGCCTCTGCCTCCCGAGCGTCTTTCACAACCTTTAAAGGGGAACCTAAATGAGTAAAACGTAGACAGCTCACTAAGCTGGTTAAATTTGGAGCAGTTAGCTTTTGGAGGTGAGAAAAATCCTACACTAGATAGCTTGATAAAATGATTAACATCTTGTTTGTACAATTTTTATTTATTTATTTATGTATTTATTTTTTATTTTTATTTTTATTTTTTTTTTGTCTTTTTTGAGACAGGGTCTCACTATGCAGTTGAGGCTGGTCCTGAGCTCACTTTTGTAGCCCAGGCTGGTCTCGAACTCGCACCAATCCTCCTGTCTCAGCCTCCCGAGTGCTGGGATTACAGGCGTGCGCCACCACGCCCGGCTTGTTTGTACAATTTTATTTTATTTTATTTTATTTTTTTTGTCTTTTTGAGACAGGGTCTCACTATGCAGCTCAGGCTGGCTTTGAGCTCACTTTTGTAGCCCAGGCTGGTCTCGAACTCACAACGATCCTCCTGCCTCAGCCTCCCAAGTGCTGGGATTACAGGCGTGAGCCACCACGCCCGGCTCATTGTTTGTACAATTTAAAAAAAAAAAATATACATGGGGTGTTCAAAGGCTGGGATCTGTCAACTAAAGATAATTGAGCAAACTTCCCATTCTGAGTCACTCTCTATGAAGCATATCAAGTGTGTTTATTTATTCTTTGTATTATCGCCAGCTCAGCCTGCCCTGGGGTTGGGGCTGGTGCATCATGTGGTACCGGGGATGGAAGTACGGTCCCTATGGTTGCCTAAGCTTGCCTAAGCAGGCGCTTTAGACCGCTGAGCCATCTCACCAGCCATCACATCAGGTGTGTTTAGGAGGAAGAGTATCTACAATGATGGGAGAGACACTCTCCAAACTTTCTTTACAGTTCTCCTTGATTCTGACCTGACGATATGCGACCCATGAGTTAGCTGCTAAATAAATTTTGCAAGTTACTGCAATGATCAGAAGACAGGTCATATAAAATTAAAAGTTTTCTGTGGAGAGAAATTACTGGAATAATCTAACTTTGAACTGCATAACAAGAGATACAGGGTCCAGAGACACTTAACTGAATCACAATGTATCCATTGTGAGGAAGGAGGAGTTAATTTATCTTTAAAACTTTCCAAAGGTAGCCGGGCGTGGTGGCGCACGACTGTAATCCCAGCACTCGGGAGGCTGAGGCAGGAGGATCGGTGAGAGTTCGAGACCAGCCTAGGCTACAAAAGTGAGCTCAGGACCAGCCTGAGCTGCATAGCGAGACCCTGTCTCAAAAAGACAAAA
>PVJA010002908.1:0-28858 GCA_004027025.1 Myocastor coypus | reverse complement strand
TGACTATCAATGGTGATGTAGCAATTTGAAACACTTTATGTAACATTCTGATTTGCCCTGTGGGTGTAAGCTGCTGTTATCTAGTCATTTTGAGGCCATAAAAAAAAAAAAAAAAGAAAGAAAAAGAAACAATTGTGCTTGTTACCTAGGAGATAGCAGGCAATTCACAAGAGTTCTGCCACTTTCTCAAGCTCCCCTCTGCTGCTAATGAGAACTTCAATGTAAAATAAATTTTCTACTATGTTTAATGCCCAAACTTCTTCATCAAAGAAAGTTAAAAGTAAGAATGAGGTAAACAGAACATCAGTGAAATTTACTTAATCTATTTGATTTATAAGTTCTGGCAAGAAAGGAGCAGACCTCTGTACAATACTGTGATAGCACTTGAGAAAATAAGCAGGACTACCAACTGAGGCTTCTTTTTAAATCTTACCCTCCAAGGAAATTACTTGGCACACATTTGTTCATATCTCTTTGAGTTTCATTAAATATATGATTTGACAATAGCAATCAATTATGCAGTCTATCTGTGAGTATAATTCAGAGAAAGAGTTCCTATTTGGTAGTGCTAATAGCAGTAAAACGCGACATTTGTATTTACATATTCATAAAGTATTGCCCTAGAAGAGTCAGAAAATAGTTTTGATGTTATTGTCTCTCTTTTCTTGAGTCTTTTGTCTCTGTGGAAACATTAGAGGAGTTAACTTCCACATGCCACAGGTAGCAACCAGATGTTTAAAGTGAGCAGGGAACATCTCTTTTAAGGAAATATTAGAGACCCAGCAGTTGACGGCCATGGAACAAGATTCGGCCTGGGGCCTATTTAAGAAACTGACAAAATGTAAAACTAAGATCTAAATAAGTGATATAATATATAGAAAGAATTCAGCCAATATATATATATATATATATATATATATATATATATATATATATACTAGCTCCTCAGCCTCAGCCTGGGGGTGGGGCGGGCAATGTGGTGCCAGGGATCCAACCAAGGTGCTTTAGATCACTGAGCCATCTTGCCTGCCCCCGAAAATACTTTTAAGGCAAAACAATATATAAATACAACAAGTATATATAATAATTATAGATAAGAGATTTTATTTCTTCCAAAATGTTTCGGAGAAGAGACTTCAGCTAACCAACCAACAACAAAATTTGACTAATTCTTATGAATTATAAATTTTTAAAAATTGTAATATTGTTACTATAATTCAATTTGTTCAAGAATATATTTGAATGCACTCTGATTTTGTAAAGATGTTTGTTTTTTGCTCTGTATACTTGATGATATGTTTGTATGTCATTCCATGAATAGCTGTTCATCCCTTTATTTGAGCTTTGAGATATAAATTTAGAATCATGTTTTCTCTTGAGTTACTACCTGATCTAAGAACCATGAAAATTCAATTTAAAAAAATAGTAAACAATTTGTTTACTCACAGATCATAATAAAATTTAATAAAAATTCTTTAGAATTGGGAGAGATTTTTTGTCAGGATTCAAGGTGATGTATAGAGGAGTAAATAGCCTTTGTTCATTAAAAAGGAGTCCCTGATAATCTTCAAAGTCTCTTGCAACACTTCAAAACTTTGATCATTATTTTGCAGACAAAGTTTTGAATGAGTTTTTCTCATAAAAGATGCTCTGGGAAAAAAAAAAAAAACTAAATTAAGCAAAAGCCATCACATGTACAAAGTAATTCATTATTGTTGATCTCATGACTTATTAAATGTATCCATGATTCTAGACTTACAGGTGCTCCAAGATGTAAATCAAATTTGTTTATTGCGATAAGACTTTTTGTTTAGATTTAAACCTCTGTCTTTAACTAAAAACTTATGTGCCATATATCCCATTAAAGAATGAAAAATAAGTAAAGGCTATTTGTGTGTTACATATGATGGGTTAAAAATATTAGGATAGTTCAAAATGAAAATTTGTTACAAAATATGAACATTATTGTCATGCAACAATATTATGTATCGTGTAAACTTCTAAATTTCTGTGTAAAATGTGCAACTACTGTCTGTTAACATTTTGTAGGTACATATATATTACAATATCTATAGTTGTTATAAAATGGTTCATTTGGTACTTTTCAGATAAGCTCTTAATATTAAGCTTATTGCCTGCATTACAGGGCAATGCCATTAAGCTTCCATTCTGCACATTTGACAACTGATGTTTGGAGATCAAAAATTAGAGATATAGATTTGCCTCCATCTTTTCAACCTGTTCCTGCTTCACTCCAACTCTGTCTACATCTCCTCCTCTCATCCTAATTCTTTTACTTACAGGACTATTATTTCTTGAGTTCACCTGAGTGATCCAGAATATGAGTTTCTTCACCATGTACTCCCTTGAACTTAATTTTCAAAGCACATATTTTTCCTACATAAATTAATGAATTCACAGTTTCCAGGGAAGTGTTTTCCTGGCTTAGTTTCTTTGAGTCATGATGAAGGCTTGGTAAATGGGCCAAACAACGAAAAATCTTGAGGACTTTGCAGAGCCAAGAGGGGAGGTGAGGAGCGTCAGGAAGGCTAGAGATCACTTATCCCACCACTGACACTTGTGCTCACCTTGTGACCATCAACACACACATATGAGCCTTTCCTCCTGTGGAACTATTTAAAGTAGTAAGCCCACTCATCAGTTTCAGCTAAAGGAGTTCTGTCTATGAAAACTTACTGCGCAATACTTTCTGTGTACGTTGTCATAGGTTTAATTCCTATATATGCAACACTATACCCATGTGCAAGTAGAGTTCGAAGTTTGCTTACTTTGGGCAAAAGAAAAATTCACATCTTACGTAGAATGAAACTGGGTGAGATTTTGCAATGCTTCTCAGAAGAATGTGCAATGCAAACTATATGTTTCATTTTTGAATTTTCCATTGAATATTTATACACTATTACTGACTGTGAATACCTGAAAATATGAAATGCAAAATTATGGCTATAGTAATGTAATTTTATTTAATTTCTTTTTTTTCTTGTTTCAGAACTTTTGTTTGTTTATTTATTTATTTTTATGGCCAGCTCAGCCTGCCCTGAGAGCAGGGCTGGAGCAGCATGTGGTGCTGGGGATCGAACCGCGGTCCCTGCAGCCATCTAAGCTTTCCTAATCAGGCGCTTTAGACCACTGAGACATCCTGCCGAGCCCATTTTATTTAATTTCTAAATTCTAAACTCTTCGTTTTAATATTAGAATTATATTCATTTAAAGGCAGAAAAATCATAAAAAATATTTTTTATTTTTATTGTCCCCATGTCATGGTTTATGTCTAGTTGTCCCCCCAAAGACTCATGGTGTCATGGGGCAGGAAATTCTAGAGTTTGAGACTTGACTGATGATCCACTGGGATTATGTGTTTTAGCACTGATGGGATTATGGGTCTGAGTACTGCTGGGATTATGAGTGTAGCCTAAAGCAGATAGTCTGAGGTGGAGAGCCTGAATGTAATATAGACAGAGACAGATTTGCGCTGTTGTTCTCTGCTCCCCTGGATGTTCCGTTGCTTCTGTCGTCATTGTTGCTGTTCTGCCGCCATGAACTGCGGGCCTCTGCATTATGTCTCTCTGCTTTGGATCCAGCCAAGTATAGACTGAAACCTCCAATCACTGTGAGCTAAATAAAACTTTCCTTCCTTCATTTTGAGTGTTGGGTATTTGTCCCAGCAACAAGTAAAAAGTGCCTAAAACACCCCATAATTCAGTAGTGGTACACTTTGATTTCCATGTTTACATAATCATGTGTCTACACTTTATTTTTATATAGAGAAAGGGAAAAAAAAGCGACAGGAGAAAACAAAAGAAATAGAAGGTTTCTGGGTGGACAAAAGAGAATGAAAATGAGACACTAATGGAAAGAATAAAGTGCGCAGTTATCACAGGCAAGCTTTTCTGGGTATGTTCTGTGCTGTTCTTTCTCACTACGAACCCAGCGGATACACATCCAGCTCACAGAATAAACTCTTGTCCCCGTGAGTAAAAGACTGAAGATCAGAGAAGGCTACATATGGCATTATTAGGGTGATGTAGTAGTGGAGTTCAAAGATGGGGGCAAATATAGCCAAGCATGTCATTTGAGAAACTTCCAAAAGCTTTGTTTAATCTACTATATCTAACAACCTTTATTACAGATATCTGAAATTTAGGAAGATTTTTCAGGATAATCTTACACTAAAGATTCTGTAAAATGTACACTACCTCACGTTTGTTTTCTCCATAGCAAGGTTTCTGTTACAAAATCATCAGTAATTAAAGGTAACAAAATGCATGTGGTAAAACATTAAATAGCTAAACAATGATGGGCTTAACTGCAAAAGAAATACTTCCTTAGTGATTAGAAAACCTACTCTTATTTCTTGGATTATTTAAACATAAAAAAGGGCTGATGAGATACCTCAGTGGACTAAGCATCTGCTTGGACAAGTGCAGGGACCAAGGTTTGATCCAGAGAACCGCATGCTGCAGTAGCCCAACCCCTGGGCATGCTGAGCGAGCCACTGAGATGTGAGGTGGTGATGCATGCCTGTGATACCAGCTCTGGGGAGGTGGCAGAGAGAAGGATCACGATGAGTCCAAGGTGTGTAATGAAACCCTGTAGCAAATACGTTCAATAAATGAATGAAATAAAACAAACTTTAAAAAATGCCCTCAGAGTTGATTAGAGATGAACTGTAAAATATGAAGATGAGAAAATTAAGATGTAAATGATGTAATTAAGATGTAAATTAATAAGAAAATAATAGATGTCAGCATTTGACATATTCTGGTACATTTTCCCCAAAGCCATGTGTCTGACTCGTTAATAAAATCATGATGGAAGCACAGGAAGTCTATTCATCTTATCTCTTAGCCATAACATTAGAGAATTTTGATTTGTTTACCCAAAAGTCAATTAGTTTCTAGATGCTAATGATACAATAAACATTCTTAGGTTGCTACTTCCATAAACTTTTTCCTAAGGAATACTGATAGATCAGATTTCCACTTACATGACTTGTAAGTCAAGTAAATAATTAAATGTGTATGATAATTATGGCACATTTACCACTCTTACAAAAATATCTTAATGAGGTTCAGAAAATAAATTATATATGTATATATATATATATATATATATATATAATGTGAACATGTATATATACACATATATATATATACATATATATTCTATATATATATTAAATCAATCCACAGAGAGTTGATGATAGGTTAGTGTAAAAGTCTGCTTCTAAGATATAGTATCTTTTTTTTTTGTCTTTTTGAGACAGGGTCTCACTATGCAGTTCAGGCTGGCCTTGAGCTCACTTTTGTAACCCAGGCTGGTCTCGAACTCACACCGATCCTCCTGCCTCAGCCTCCCAAGTGCTGGGATTACAGGCGTGCGCCACCACGCCCGGCAAAGATATAGTATCTTAACAAAGAAAAGAACCTGCTACGATGGTGTAGTAGTTGATACATTGTATCAACCTGAGGCAGCTTGCCTGGATCAGCTCTGCTGGTGCTGGGCTGTGGGGGCTCCATCCTGCAGGATGTGGAGGGCCTTCCCTGGGACATGATTTGTCCCACCCTGGGATGTGCTTGGTTCCACTCTAGGACCACATTGGCCATCCTAGAGTGACTCAGCACAAAAAGTACATAAATGTTGTTGAGGAAGATTTTGTAACCCTGCCCTGCCCGGTTCCTTGAAGAAGTCCTGGTCTTTGTAAGAGCTTGATTTTCACAGCCCCTTTGGAGGTGGTACAATCTTCATAGTGGAGCACCGGCATAGAATTTGGAAGAGAGAGGCTCAATGGATGCCACAGCTATTGCTTCTCCTCTCCTCTCCATTGTTTTTTTTTAACAAGAAATGCTGTCATTTGCCTTCCACAAACTGCGAGCCAAATAAACCTTTTCTTTCTTCATTTGGAGTGTCAGGTATTTGTCCCAGCAATGAGTAAAATGTAAATAAGACAGATAGCATTACAATTCAGAACGGTGTTTAATCTTTCCCATTAGATGTTCTCTGCATCATTCTTTGAACCACTTAGGCCCATGTGAAGTTGAAGGGAGGAGCAGCTACTGAATTTTTCCATTTCTGGGAGGTGATTGAATGTCTTAGATGATTGAAGACAATGTAGCTAAAACTTAGAGCTATGTCTAATGCCAGACAGATTAATCCTGAAGAATACCCTGAAGCTATTCACCTGACTGTCGTGTCATTTTTGCTTAAATATGAGAAGGTCTTTGAATCTTTCATGGATGGCGAAGCATCAATTACAGAAATGCACACAGATTTTTATTGTTCTTTTCTTTTATGTAATATTCACTTACCCCTAGATGTGTACACACTGTAGGGAACATCAAAGCTTTAAAAGGTGAATTTATATTTCTGTGTTGTAGCATGAATTAAGATCTGTCATTATCACAATATTTTAATAACATTAATTGATTATATTTGTAGGTCAACCTAAAGTTTGCAAAGTAAGGTCACATTCACATTTCACATAATTATCACACTAAGTCTAGAAGGAAATATTGACTTTACCTTAGAGGAATGAAGTATCATCCAGAGAGATTAAGTTATTTGGCCAAGATTAAAAAGCTAGCACATCACAGAATTAGTTATGTTGGGAAACCAACCCAAGTGCGTTTTATATAAAAAAGAAGACCTAGACACTCGTTGGCTCTTAATGATTAATTTTTCACTTAATTTAATAGAACTTGGGGCCCGGCGGGATGGCTCAGTGGTCTAAAGCGCCTGCTTGGGAAAGCTTGGGCGGCTTCAGGGACCGCAGTTCGATCCCCGGCAACACATGCTGCGCCAGTCCTGCCCTCGGGGTGGCTGAGTCAGCCATAAAAATGAGTGAATAAACAAACAAAGTTTCTGAAACAAGAAAAAAATAAAAATAAAATTTAAAAACATTAATAGAACTTCACACAAAACATCATTAAAGCATTTTAGTATGTGTGACATATTAGTATATGAAAACATTATTGTATAACCATCTATATAAGCATATGTGTACAAACATGCCAAACTCAAGTCCCTGGCTCAAGAATCTTGAGAATACTTATTACTACTTTCCCTTGAAAGGGTCAGCACATTTCTTTCATCCTTGGCATTATAATTTTTCATATATGATCAAGAAAATATAAATTATGTGGCTTCACCTTCTCATAAAATTGTCTAATTAGGATTAAACTAATCCCTGTGCTAAATGTAAAATGATTTAATTATAATCAAAGTGATCTCAATTGAATAGCTTCTGTTTCAAAGAGTCACTCTCCTAGTGCTAAGAAGCTCATTAAATTCAATTTGCAGTAATGTGCTGCTGTCATGTTTCTTTCCGGATCCACAGTATTATATTAAAGTTCTTTGATTATTTCCCTGGAGGGAAGCATTAATGTGACACACCACGTAAAAGAAAAGCGCAGCAGAAACTCAAAGATGTACTACCTTTTAAAGAATTTTCTCAATAGATGTTAATGTTTAGCAGCTTGAAAAACATGCAGTGATGGTTTTTGCAGCATGTCTTATGAATGTGGAGAGAGGAGTTAAAGGCACTCATTTCACTGTTTGCTCTGGAAGTCTAAAGAGCCTGTGTTTATGCAATCACAAATAGACAAACAGTCCTAAACAATGTAGGTGAAACATTGTGGTTCCTGTCTTTGTGTTTAACTTTGGCGTGTGGCTTGAATTCACTTACTAACTTGAAGGTTTGGCGGTTCTTTTCAAGAAGCACATTCTCGATAAGGTAGAATTAGTATTTGTGAGGTGTAAAAATATTTCCATCCAAATTATCTAACAGTACCAAGTCTGCATAACCAAAGCTATAATGATTTGTTATTTACAAATCAAATTGAAAAATAAAACATTTTTATGTAGAAGAAATTTATAGATTATAACTTCACAAAAACAGGCACTAAATAGAGTTTCTAATTCACAACAGAAGATATTAAATTCCTTAAAGGACATTAGACAGGATAATATATAACAGGCATATTTGAAGCCATGGGCAAGAAACTAAATCTTTTAAAAAAAGGCATTCTATCTCAATAATCATGTTAATATATAAAAATTCCTTGTCTATTATGAAAATATGATGATTTTATTAACAGGATGGCATAGGAAAGTAGCATGCAACTTAGAACTTTGAAACCTGTTAAGACACACACACTCACATACATGCACACACTCATACAATAATTTGTATCTCAGCAGTTTGGTTATTTTATAAATAATTGATTTCAAGGCAGAAATACAGCATGGGTACTAGTATTCAATAGCAAGTAGGACAAATTTTAAATAAAGTCTAGTGGCACAATTAATTCAATGACCTAATCCATGTGGATTGTGTACATATTTCCTAAGTTTTAAATAATTTGTCTACTGCTCTCTTTTTCATTCCTTTATTGTCTTGATGATTGTCCTATCTTTCTTTTATTCTTTTCTTTCAAATAAGGAAAAATGCTTTTACTTATGTCAACTTTATTTTTCACATACGTGCACAAAGTTTAAGCCAACTTGTAATGTCACCAATAGCAAGCTAATACCCATTTTTTTTTTTTTTTTCACATGCACATCGACAAAATGCTGCCTTGGCTAAGCTGACTGCCATGTTGCCAATTTAATTTGTACTTATTTGACTACTAATGAGCTTTGGCATGTTCAGTGTGTTAACATCTCAGGTGTATTTGTTTGTATTTTACCTGCCTGGTCATCCATTATGTTCAGTACAGCATTCTTTACTCATAAATAAAGATTTATCATAAAATGTTCACAACAAAGTCCTGCAAGGACACGGTTAATATGTCTTCCTACTTTGTCATGGACACATTGTATTTATTGGTGAGCCTTGTCTGTCTCACATTCTGAAAATACTTGACCCTCATGCATTTAGCTCTTGCTCATATATTTTCAAGCCCTTGTGGATTGAAGTCTTCCCTTGGTTAGTCTATTTCAGTCTCGGAATACTATATGCAATCTGGCATAAAGTCATCTAGGTTTAAATAGTTGAAAATATGTTGTGTGTGTGTGTGTGTGTGTGTGTGTGTGTGTGTGTGTGTGTGTGAGCAGAATATATTCATTAGGGGAATGAAAGTTCCTGTCCTAGAGAGGCACAGGAAGGGGGTCCTGAATGAGTGGTCGCCGGGAAGCTGTCTTTTCCAGGCACTTGTAAGAGGAAAACCATGCAGTGAGGAGGTCTAAGGTGGAGGAGAGCACGGGAACTCACTATGGTCAATCCATGAGATTAGAAGCACTACTGCTCAGAAAAAATTGATGAAATCCAGTGCCACATGAGGAAGGCAGAAAGAGGAGATGAATATGAGACAGGGTCCCTTGCTCTTGGGGACTGGGTTAGTGACTCGTTTGGGCTCTTTCAAGGTGATTTAGAAAATCAATTTAGATGATATTCTAGAATGCAATTAGGATATCAATCGCTGATGGGGATCTCTAGAAACTCTGTGGCTACATGTGTTTCCTCTTTTGTACGGAGGTCTGGCCCATGGAGACTGCTTGTCTCTTTCAAAATTTAATGTCGCCTTGTCTTTCACATTGTCTCCTTGAGGGGCTGGCCCTGTCTGACTGCCTATAACATTTCTATCTAATTCAGTTTTTTTTTTTTTTTGCTACAGGGTCTGCCCATGCAGTTGAAACTCATAGTGTTCCTCCTGATTTCAGCTGACAGCTGTGCACCAGAATGATCGGACTCCATCGCCAGTTCAGCACACCCCGGGGATGGGAACCACGCTGAAGCTGCATGCAGGGTTCAGGATTGAACCCTCGTCCCTGAACTTGCCAAAGCAGGCATGTTGTCCGCTGAGCTATGTTGCCAGCCCAAGATTTTTCTTTTAAAAATGCCACTATTAGTTGGACAGGGGGAAAACTCTTGCAACCCTGCTATGCTGTGAAGCTCACACAGGAAGATGACTTTTTTTTTTTTTTTTTTTTTTTTTGCATTTTTAGGGAAGGGTCTACATGGTGGATGTTCAGGTCTCACTACTAGATGAGACTCGCAGTGACTCCCCTGTTTACAGCCTCCCAAAAGCTGGAGTTACAGGTGTGCGCCATGACACCCACCTGTTGCTGTCTCAGCACACCCTGTGGGCAAGACCAGCAGTGCAGATCCAAGGATTGAGCCCTGAGCCTCTGTGACTGCTGAGCTACGTAGCTGGCCCAGAAGGTGACAATTTGAAGCCCAATCTGGGCAAATCAATAGTGTAGAAAAAACACTTTCCAAAAAACAAAAGGCACAGGAGAGAGTGTAGTTTCATGCACATTTTATAGCCCAGTATTCCAATCAGGAACATACACACACACACACACACGCACACACACACACACACACACACCATTGTTTTTTTCCTTTCTACTTCCTAAATGTCTGCTTTAGGTAGACTGTCTCTGTTCCCTCTGTTCTTCAGCACTCAGCAGCTATTGCTGTACCTGTATTATGCAAAACACTAGAGAGGGTGTAGAAGTGTAGCTCTATCTAGTCTGTATTAGCTACAACAACATAGCCAACGTTCATGTGCCTCATCAAGTCTTCAGATACTCAGAACATCTTTGCTTTGCTTTGCTCTTTTCTTTTCTTTTCTTTTCTTTTTTCTTCTTTCTTTCTTTCTTTCTTTCTTTCTTTCTTTCTTTCTTTCTTTCTTTCTTTCTTTCTCTTTCCTTTCTGTGGAACTGTGGATCAAACTCAGGACCCTGCACTTGCTAGGCAGGCACTTGTGCCCCTGAGCTATCTCCCCAGCCCCCAGAACATGTTTTCATGTTTCCACTCATTTTATTTTTATATCTTTACTTGTTCTTGTTCTATTTTAGTCTAGAATGGCTAATAATCAAGGCTTCCAAGAGTTCAAGTCTTTCAGTTGGGCTGTAAAGCTGGAAGTGGCAAAGAGAGAGAGAAATGGATACAGTGACATCCTTCTCATTTCCAACCAATTCTTTTTCTGAGCAGGACGCTATGGGGTCACCCAGGAACACTTTCTGCCCAGCTGCTGTCACGCAGTACGTGTCCTGTGGGCACCAACCACATCGTCAACACCACCACCACCATCTGTTCAAGTCTATGGCTCTTTACTAGCAAATTTTATATCATAGCTCTTCTTCCTTAACAACATTTCTTCATTGGCTTCACACGTTCAAACTTCTTTCGCAATATCTGTCTATGGTCTTTGTTCTGTGATGGGACCTCTGCATTTCCCACCTGTCAATTTTCACTTTTCTTCAATTCCCTCCCAAATGCTCATCTTCTGCTCGCTATCTCCAGGAGGAGTATTTCCAAATTTGAATTTGTATCATCCATTTGTGTCCTAAAGTTAGTCTCATATGTAAAGAAACTGGAGTATATTGTCATTTTGATATTTTTTATATTGAAATTATTTGAAGTCAAGTGCATGCCTATAGTCCCAACATTGGCAAGGCTAATGCAGGAGAACTGCCACAATTTCAAGGCCAGACTGGATTTTAAAGTGAATTCAAGTCCAGCTTGAACTACATAGTGAGACCCTGTCTCAAAAAATAATTTAGTATTTAAATTAATGATTTACTATTAAATGTTCTAATAATATAATTTTTGTTGCTTACTCTTGCAAGAAAAGAATTTCACAAATCTGTACTTTAAAGTGCTACAAGATTGAAGTGTATGCCCATTAATAAAATCTGGTCCAAATGTTCTTCATCAAAATCTAGAATTCTGTAATTTCAGAGAATGCTTCATTTTGAAGACTGACTACATTTAATTAAATACAATTCAGAGTAGAAGAGTCTCACTTAGTGACTCTCAACTGGGAAAGGTTTTCCCTTATGGGAACATTGAGCCATTTCTGGAGATATTTTTGTCATCCCTTCAGGAAAGATGCTCTTGGCATTTGGATGACAGAGAATAAGGGTACAGCTATAATACGGCTTTCAATTAGACTGGCCCTTACTAGAAGTGAATATTAAGTCAGGCTTTTGACACCAATATTTAATATTTTTATTTTATATTTTTTTTTGTTTCAGAACTTTTGTTTGTTTGTATGTTCATTTTTATGGCCTGCTCAGCCTGCCCTGAGGGCAGGGCTGGTGCAGCATGTGGTGCTGGGGATCAAACCGCAGTCCCTGCAGCCGCTTGCAGGCGCTTTAGACCACTGAACCATTCTGCTGGGCCCCATTGACACCAATATTTAGAAGCTCCAGCCTAACTATACCAGGAAAGTGCAGCCTGACAGGAGGGGGGAAACAGTGATGAACTCTCTTTTCTATTTACATAATAAAATAAATCTCAAAATCTAGTTTCTGTTCAGGTTTTCATTCTCATGCACAAAGCTCATATATTCAAGAGATCTGGTGAGTAATCATGTGGTTAATGGAACTCTATTGCATTACTGTTTTTTGGTCCTATTCACTATTGCTCACATTCTGACAATTAGTAAAAGACTAGGGACCAGTGAGGAGAAAATAAAGAGAAGAAACAGATGAAGGAGGAAAAACAAGAGGGTTTTGTCGTTTTGTTTTGCTTTGTTTTGTCTTAGTAAAAGGACATAATACTTTATTACCTTATTTTGAAAAAGAATAGCTTTTACAGTATATACTTTGAGAATATCATAGTGTTTAGCTAATTCATACATAAAGTATATAATTTAAGACAAATTTCATTAAAGAATCAATCAATGAAAAGCAGGCCCCATCTACTTTACAAGGACTTAGAACAGATTTTATTCAAATCTGGAGATAAGTTCAACTTGAATTTGACATGGCTGTCATGGATAGCAGTTACTAATCCAAGTAATAATTAGTGAATATTTCTGATGTTAGATTTTTTTTTCCTAAAAGTAGTCTAAATGTTTGTTGTCATGTATGTTACTATTAGTATTACCAGTTTAAGATTTGAATATTAACAGCATAATACTTAAAAGAATAATTATATAGCTACATAACATGTATCATTTTTAAAATTTAAGTTGCTCATACTTTTAAATTTAGAAAGTTGAAATAATTCTGCCTAAATATTAAAGTGCAGGCTGGGCTTTGGATTAGTATGCTATGTAGATCTACATAGAAGTTGCTCTTCATTGCATACAGTCGTGAAAACCTAGAAACTGGATAAAGAGATCCTAAGGGATTTTGACTGGATAGTCTTAAGAAATCTCTCTATGAGCCTCAGTATCTTCAACTGAAAAGTTAGAAAATGATTTCTATAACATGAGATTGTGTCGTGGCTTAAATACAACATACTAGATATTTAGATGAAGACTTCTTATATGATAAATGCTTAATATGTCAGATATTATTAATAACATTTTTATTTATATTAATCTTATAAATCTAAGTACTTTCTAACAGGAAAAGTTTAAGAACTATAGAATATTTAATCATTTTAATAATAGTTCTTTATATGTTTGTATATTTATAAAATATATTTCATGGAAAATCATTAAAACATGGTGCTTTAAAGGTGATAGATTTTTAAATTCTACTTACAGAACATGCATATATCTGGTCATAATAGTCATTGGATTAATATATACAACCAAGGTGTGCTACAGTATGTTTAGAAATTTATGTATTTTGTAATATTTAAATTGAAACAAATTTCAATAAAGCTGATTAATAAACACTCAAAATTAAATAATTATAAAATTTTTGAATGAACATTCACTTTTGAAAAGTTCAGAAATATATTCATGTACAAATTAAAATGTGCCTATGGATATACTAGAGACAATTTATTTGACCACTTTTATTGAGTGATGTAGTCGTCCTGACAATCCAGTGTTAATATATCATGATCTTACTTTAATTGTGACAAAACCAAAATAAAATAATTTCCCCAAAGTGTTATAAAATGCATCTCATTTGAAATGTAAATTTAAGATATGCTTATCATTCAAGCCTATCAACTTAATTATGATCTATTCAGACTGAGAAAAAAGATTAAAAAGATATGATATTTTTAAGAAAGTGCAAAGGTAGAAAAATAAATTTGAAGATCTTGTAGATAAATAGATATAGATAGAGAATATGTTCGTAAGCAAAATAAATCAGATACATGTGTGCAAGCATCGTGTTATCTGGCTAGTGTGAGAACCTGAAAAAATACTGAAAACCTAAAAGTTATAACTGGTACGGTGAAAAGGAAATGAATTGCTCAATGGGAAGGAAAAACTGAGATGAGCAAAAGGAACAATGAAAGAAAGGAAAAGGCATATTTAGGTGTGAGTAGGTTGAATAATGGTATTGTCAATTTCTGCTGTTTGTTGAAAGAAGCAGTTAATGCTTATTTTTCTTTACTCTAATCATTTTATTTGTTTTTCATCTTTTGAATTTCTCATAATTTGTACTGCTATCTTTTTTCTTTAAAGGAATCTTACACATTCACATCTGCTAATCTGAACAACTAAGTTGAAGACAGCATTATGTAATACAACCACCATTGTTAAATTTCTATTACTTTCTTTAGTGATATCTTGTGCCATTTCTAAAGCTGTTATTTTTTCCTGAGTATTTTGTACTCTTTTTAAAAAAGTAACTATATCATCTCCTACTACTGCTAATTGTCAGGATAAAAACAAAAAATAAATTAAAAGCATCAGTTGAATAGTAAAACTAACGCAGATTGTGTTAGAGATTGATCAGTGGAGAAAGCATTTCTTTTACATAATCAAATGAGATTCATCCCAGGAATGCAGGGAGGGTGTTAACATTGGAAAATCAATCAATGTAGTACACCATACCAACACAGCCAAAGACAAAAAAACGCATTTACATCTCAATAGATGCATAAAGTGTTTTAGACAAAGTCCAACCCTCATTTATGAAAAAAATCCTATAGAAAATTGCAATAAATGGTCTTTACCTCATACTGATAAAAGTTATCTATGACAAACCAACAGCTAATATCCTACTGAATGGGAAAATAATGGAGGTCTTCACTTTAAAATCAGGAACAAGACATGGATATCCACTGATGCCACTCTTATTTAATATAATTCTGGAAACCATAGTCAAAATAATTACACAAGAGAGATACATGAAAGAAATAAGGATTATAATGGATGAAGTTATCAGTTTCTGCAAATCACAAGATAGTATAGGCAGACACAGTAGTATAGCTGGACACAAGTTCAACATTCAAAAATCAGTAGCATTCCCTGTGCACAAGCAAGAAACACTCTGAGAAGGAAAGCGGAGAAAGCAAGCCTTTCACAGTATCGTTCCCCCAAAATGAAATACTTTGATATCACCCTAACAAATGAAATAAAAGGGAGTGAAAACAAAAATTAAAATATTCTGAAAAAAAAGAGATTGAAGAGGATTTCAGAAAATACAAAGATATGCTTTGCACATGGATAGTAAGAACCATCACTGTGAAAATGGCCATGTTGCCAAAATTGCTATAAAAATCCAATGCAATCCTGATTAAAATATCACAGGTATGCCTCACAAACCTAGAGAAAATATTCCTAAAAGGTCCTAGCACTTATGATCAATATACAAATTTTTCTAAAAATCAGGGAATGAAAAATCATATATTTTGTTAGCATGAAAATAAATATTTTTCTAGGCATGCAACTTCTGAACTAGTTTATTTCGTTGTATAAGATGTGGTCTAAATTTAAAAAGAGAGAACCAAGGTGATTCATGCGAGGGGAAGTAATAAAATTTGTGGCTATAAAGAGAAAAAGTAACACAGCACTTTGACTTTGTATTATGGAGTAGCTCTATCTTTTCAGTAAAATTATAAAAAGAAATAACTGGGTTTAACTTCTTTTAAAAATTACAACCTGGAAATATAAACTCATGTCCTAATGAGAGGCCTGGGATGGAATCCCAAATTAATCACTTAAGAAGAGCCTTGCCCTTTGCATTTCCTTGCTCCTGGGAATGCAATGTTAAATTTTAATGTTGCATTAACATTTTGAATAAAAGTTAAAACCCTAAAACTAACCTGGAAACTTTCTTGTGAAGTAATGTGGTAATTGTAGGAAATAACCACATCGAATAACTCAGGAGGGCTAAGGCGAAGGATGAGTTCTTGGCATTTCGACATCAGAATTTGTTCATAAGGATGGAAGAAATTGCTGAGTCAGTTATTGTCTGCTCACAGTATCGGTGGCAAATGTCACACGTATGTCTTGTTTTATTTAATAGTGATCTACTATAAAGGCATGCACCCCAAACTACTGTTGCCATCTCTTTAGTTATGAACATTACCTCCTTGGACATAATGTATTTATAGTTTTGTTCAAATTGCACTTTCATTGCCTTACTTGCTTACTAAACCACTTTGATTTCTTTACTTGCTAGATTTCCTTGATATTCTATAGCCAACAATCTGTGTAATACATAAACAAGAAGTTCTAAAAACTGTAATGTCTAACCTGTGGGCTTCAGTGTAGCTTCCAAAAAATTATTCAACTCAGTTTTCATACTAAAATATATTTGTGAAGAAAAAATAACCATACAAGAAATGATAATAAAAAATAAGAAAAAGAAATTGTGAATTTGCTCTATGTTTCCTTAAAGCACCACATACACCATGATTACTTTCGTAATTATACAAAAGGAGACTTGGAATTGACTCTAAACACCTTTCATAGCAGTATAGTGATATCTTTCATAGCAATATATATAGTAATAATAATGAATTATCTATGCAGGATGCATACATATGGAAAACAAGCACAAAATCATAAAAGAAGGAAGAATAAGCATAGCAAACTACCACAGCATCTCACAGCTCCTTTAATAGACAGCTTGGAATTTGCACCAGAGACATGAAATTAGGAATGCATATCGTAAATATTTGATATATTTGAAAACATGCTCAATGAGCAAAAACATTCCTTCCTTATGCTTGCCTCAATGGATACTCGGTTATTTGTGCAAATTTCCAATCTTAACGACTACTGATATTTAGGAGATGAATAACTAAATAGCTTCAAACAATATTCAGAGGTTTGGCATGTATTAGACATTTGAAGAGAACAAGTAGACAGGCACTGCAGAAACTATGTGCCCACAGCACATCCTCTGAACTCCTCTCTGAGGACGTCCCCAATCTTTCAACAAGTTTTTACAGGACATTTTGTTACCCAGAAAATTCATGAGATATGAAGACCGTTGTACCAGGATTAGAAGACAACCATCTTGGCCATGAAAATTATTAGTTGTTTTTATTCGTATTATTAAGTCGCAGAAACAGTCAGAATTGCTTCTTGTAGACAAAATTATCAATATTTATGTCAGAGGGAAGCTGTGATATTTGGGCGTCTTGTCAGAGGAGGCACTGTACAACAGAGATAACTTTGTGACAATCTGCAGGAGACATTTGCAAGTATGCATTCGTGTTTTGGTCTGCTCTATTCTCTCATATGAGTCTGCCTTTAAATATCTCTGAATCTTTAAATCTGAATGTTTTCTTGTTGCAATAGTTTGTAAAATTACTGCAGTTTGTGTTTGCATTAGGACAAAAAGACCACAGAAGGTTATTCTCAACGGCACTTGGCTCCTATTACTCAGACATACCTGCAGCTCCTTCTTGCACAGAACAACCTACATGATTGATCAAGTGGATACTGATGAAGGGACAGAGGGTAACTTCATGGCTTTGTCATAAGGGATAATAAAGCTTTGACCCTATGCTCTCAAAATGCTTCCTAGAGGAATGCCAGAAGCTCTTACATGAGAAGAACCATGAGCATTCCGCTCGGCTTCAGTCAAACATGAGCCAAGTCCTCCAGGAGACATCTTATCTACAGCCCCACTGAAGGACCCAGGCTTGAGCTCCTCACATACTATTCCACAGTTTCTTGCTTGCTCACTTGCTTGCTAATATATTTGGTACAGTGTCTTACTATGTACCTCAGACTTACAGCAATCCTCTTGTTTTTAGCCTTCCAGGCACTGGGATTACAGGCACGTACCACCAAGCCTGGTATTACTGGCTACTCAGCATGCTCAGGGATGGGGCCATTATGGCCTCTGGTGCTGGAGATTGAACCCAGGTCCTTGTGCTTGCATAATCAAGTGTTTAATGCACTGAGCTATCTTACCAGCCCATAACATCAGAGAGAAGCAATGCCCATTCATATTTTGTATGTGGGATGTTTGAAATGTTATCTTCTAAAATTTGAGGTTGCTACCTTTGCCAAAATAGAAATCCAATTACCATTCAGACCTGCTCTGCTATCAACGTGGATACTACATCTTACCTGCAACAGCAAGCAATCCTGGCCCTGGGAGATGAGCCAGCCAACTTAATGACAATCTGGCAAGTCAGGTAATTATGAGTTAAAACAGCAGCAACTGTAGCTCAAAACATACAGGATTTGTAGATACTCTCAAAATGTGGCATAGAAAGTACCACTCAGCCATAACGAAGGACACATTACAACCACTTGTAGGAAAATGAGTCCCTTTTCAAACCATAATGCCTAGTGCAAAAAATAAACGCAGAAGTCCAAATGGTTTACCTTGTTCTGAAAATTCAAAGTATAGCTAACAGAACAAAATCAAAGAAATATTATAGGAAATACTTGCAAATTGGAAGGTACCTTTTTTTTTTCAGGCCTGGGGTTTGAACTTACAATCTTGCACATGCCAGACAGGCACTTGTGCCACAGAGCTAACTCCCCAACCAAGTCGGAAGGTATCTAAGGATGAATTGAACATGGACATTAGGAGTGAAAGGGGAGACAAAAATGAGTAAGAGACCATAGCTGTTTGGTCCAATTCTGCAAGAGTTTTACTGCAAAATGGTACTAATGGAAAAGAATACCTACAGCAAATCAACCCACAAGAATTCTCTTTCCAAAATATACTAGGAGAATATGAGAACAACTATTACCTTTTTTTTTTTTTTTTTTTTTTTTTTGCAGAATAAACTTTTAGTACTAACCAATCATTCCTCTTCACAGAAAGCGAGATGGAAGAGAGCAACATTTATATATAGCATCAAGAAATTTAAAAGTAGTATCACTACTTTGGAAAGATATTTGGTCTGGCTGAGAACCATGGGAAGATCACCTACCAATATATTGCATGCCTAAAACCATATTGCAGAAAACGTGTGTGACCTCTGAAAGGTCATGGGCAGTCAAGGCCCTCATGGCCATTTGTTGCAGCACCAACTGCAAATAGGTACCTCACGGTCACAAGAGTGTAACAGGATGCTATACAGCAGGAAGTGTAAAAAAATTGCTACAGTATACATACTTTGAATAGTCATTATATTGAACTAAAAGATCAACAACTATTGTTGAATTTCTTTTACTTTGTTTAGTGAGACTTCTATTATTTCTAGTGCTATTTTCTCTAACACTATTTCATATTCTTAAAAAATAAAAATAACAAGTTCTGAAAAAGTCATACAATAGGAGACTATTTTATAAGCAATAAAACCATACAACTATTCAAATCTCATCCAGATATAGGTAACGCCTCAAAAAAGAAAGGGAATGGTATAGAGCAGCAGTTATTGATGTGGGTGATGGGCAGGAAGAGGCCAAGTCAGGGTCACTGGGGAATGAATGGTGAATATACATGTTTTTGTAACACTGATAGTCTGTATATGATAACTATTATCAACATTCCTTTGTTTAGTGTCAATCTGATATAAAAACAATGATTATTTTACAAAGAAAAAACTTATCGGTCTCTTTGGTGGGAATGATCATTAAAGAAATAGTTTTCTAGGTAAGTAATTTTCATCCTGGATCCTGTTTACAACACACACACACACACACACACACACACACACACACACAGCCTCTCCTCATGTCAACCTCTGGGCAGGAGGTCATAGCAGATGCTTGTTCATAAGTTGAAGGGAAGCTGGAGAGGTGCCAAGAGTAGCATTTAAGACATTGCTGGGAGCATGGGAGAGAAATTAAAATCACTGTAAAAGAAAGGCTGTAATCCACTGTGTCGAAGAGGTCACAGATTCTCAGCGCCACATTTCACAACCGCCTTAAAACCATATTGTGAAAGTATCATTCTTCTGACCACAGGTTACTGAGGACTTGTCGAGCTCACTGATATTTTTATTTCAAAAGAAAGAGCTTCTCTGTGTATCTAGGAACCTGGGAAGGAGGACGTAGCAGATTCCCGGAGAGAACTGCATTTCACAGAATTCTAGTGAGTGACGATTACAATAAGACTGAGGATGGGAGGCTCCCTTGTGTACAGGTATGAAGCCCTGACCTGACAGTATGACTCACACTTGAAGGTTGCTGCCAATCGCATTAAAAGATGAACCACTAGCTTGCTTTTTGTCTGCACCACTGACCCTTTATCTATATTAGCATTTAACCCTGAGAAACTGTGACTCATTTTATAGCCTCTGTACTATACAGGCCTTATCCATTTTTATTTCAGGCCTCCATGAATTACAAGCTGTATAAATGTCTTGATATTCTAAGTGTGAGATGCTTGATGGACAGGATTTTCTGTTTGAATTTTTAAGGCTGTTTATTTAAGTCTTATGACTGAAAAGAACAAGACATTGTATTGTTACCAGGCAACAGAATTTATGAGAATTTTGAAATTTGTGGGTACTTTCTTTTTAAAGAAGACTAAGGCTCGAATAATTCAGTACTTTTCAGAACTCATACCAAGTACACATCAGATGGAAAAGTCAAGCTCCTGCCATTTCAGTTCTTCAGATCTCAAGGTTCCATACTGTTTTTTTTCTTCCTCAATTACATCTCAAAGTTTCTTTTATTTTTTTTAAACAACTACACTTTATTTAAGCAAACTAAATCTGAAAATGATTTTACATTATAAGACCCCCTCATATTAATAACCAGATTAGATTCCCCATAATATTTCATGTTGAAATTCATGTATCCATTAGTTTTTAACATGCAAGGTAGTTATGTATAGAAACTGTTAAAGCTCTAAAGACTAAACTTACAATATTTTGTTTATATACCAAAGACTCTCAAAAATATGCTGAAGGAAGTTTATTGATGAGTAGGTTTGAGTGGCAGAGAAAATGTATCTTCTGCTTTGTAATGATATCTCCAATTATAAATATGCTGCTCATCATATTTTGAGGTTTGAAGTCATATTTCTCAGCATAGATTTAGGCCCATCCCTGAACTGTATTATTTTTCACAAGATTTTCCATGTTCTCTTAACCGTCTGATCAGATGATTACAGTTGCTATTCCTCTTACTAATATTATTCTATAACTGACTCATTTCTATTGATGAGACTTTCATAGAATATATGACAACTAAACAGTAGGAGGCATTATACATCAAATTTGGCTCCAGTGCAGGAAAGATCAACTTTAAAACATCTGGCTTCTAAGCTGTACTTGGAGACACGTTGGAGATCAGCTTTTGTCACTATTCCCTGGGTTCCTTTCCCAGATGTCATACAGAGGGACCCAGCCTGTTTCTCTGAGCTTTCCTTGCACAGATCTGTTCTTCCTCATTTCCCAATGCTAGGGTAAATGAGGATGAATGACAGAGAGATGCAGAGTTTAGTTTAGCATAGGGGCAGGGAAGAGACTCTTGCCTTGTCAAAGAAGAGGAGCCCTGAACATCTGGCTCTTGTTCCTTTTATTCACCTAGACATGGATAGAAGCAATTAGTGTAATACAAGGTTCATCTGCCTTCTACTATCCATTCAGTACAAACTCAGGTAAACAACTTAGTCTCAGCTGCATAAAATTTGCCATAGAACCTGCAGCTGTCATCACGACTGGGTCATGCCTTTATCCTTTATGCTCACATGGGAGTAACCAGGCCTTAATCTTCCTCAACTGGTGTCACACAGAGACACGTTCTGTAGGTGAAATAACTGGTAATATATAGCAAACCACTGCTTGTTATAACTGATATGGAAAGGATGCTGAAATTTAAGACTTTGGGTGCATAACTAATGTGGCCTTGTGTGCACATATTTGCACATGTTAAATGTACAAAAGCTTAGCAATGCACGCTCAGTTTAAATGAGATCACCACATGTCCACATATATGCACACTTCAATTTTTTATATAGATACTATGAAAGACAGTCAATCCCTGTATGTCCATTTCAGAACTGTTTTCAAATTTTGAAATGTACACAGTGTACTTCTTGGTCAGCGGTGATCTTGTTTTGAAAAGAGAACTGGGCAATTTCTGCAGAATTATTTTAGTTTTCACACAGAAAGGATATTGTAGGCATTATATATATATAAAATCCACGGATTTTGCGAAACGTTTTGTGATGTATAGGACGAAAATTCAAAACAAAATTCCCCCCTACCCCAGACGGATTTTCCGTATGTTAATACCAGAATTTAGATATCTTTGGTCCAGTAAAATCCATAGATGGAAGCAGTATGCCAATGACTAAAATTAGTAAATTCTTACAGACATCTCACCAATACTTAGAGACTAATAGGGGCTCCAGTGGAACTTGGTATATGCAAGTATATAATATTAGGAAGACTGTATGACATTTAATTCCCTGTCAGTTATGGATTTCCAACACATAAAATAATGTAAGAGGGGCTGGGGAGATAGCTCCGAGGCACAAGTGCCTGCTGGGCAAGTGCAAGGTCGTAAGTTTGAACCCTGGTCCCACAAAAAAATAAAATAAAATAAAATAAATAAATAAATAAAATAAAATAATGTAAGAAAAATGCAAGTAAGATCCAGTGGCACCACTTAGTGCTAGAACACTTGCTTTGTATGTGTGAGGTCTTGGGTTTTACAACCAAACCGAAACAAACATTAAAAACCTACAAGTAAAACATCACCAATATTATTATGTTAATACCTGAAGTTATTAATGCTTTACTTTTAGTATTTAAATTTTAAATGCTCAAAAATATCTGAACTGAAACATATGCATAAAGACAAGCTATTATTTTTAAGTGAAAAGGATTTTCCTGAAATCTGTGGTAGGTTCTAACCCGTGCGGCTGTAGGCATTCCTTACTTTCTTTTATTCTTAGGTGCAAAAGCAAAGTGAGTACAGGGCACTCACTTCAAAAAAAAAAAAAAAAAAAATGTTTCTCACCCTCTCATTTGGTCTCTTTATTTTTCTCTAAGCTTTGCATTGATAAAGCATGTAAGGAAGAAGAAACAAGGGCTAAACATATTTGAATGCCTGCTCCTTTCCATGTAAAACCTATAATTTGCTGAAAATTTCAGAAATGCTTTGCTCCTTTCTCCTTTTGACTGCCGGTGTTGAAATTCACTGAAACCAACAAAAGACATCATGAAATCTCCAGCATGAATCATTTATTTGGACAAAATAGAGAGGCTATTTAGAAAAGGGCAGTAATTCCTTCTTGCTGTCAAAAGATAAAGGCGTACAATTTCCTGCTGAAATGTGTACAATACCTTTTAAATTTCGAACATGTAATCATCTTCTAAAAAAGAAGAGAAAATCAGCAATTGCCAACATTTTGCCATGAAAGTGAAAGCATGACTGCAAAAACATAAATATTTTTAATTCTAGTGTTCTAGGAAAAGAAGCCAAAGGTTAATTATTCAAGAAAATCGGCCAAGTCAACTAATATAGGTGGTAGAAATTAGAAAAGTGTCCATAATAAAACCAATATTTGTGCAAGTAGACTTATGCTTCCATTAACTCTTGTGCTGATAGCTAAGTAACTTAATGTGTGGTCTGCAGCATTCCTTGGAAGTATAGAATGATCAATCTAAGCCCACTATAGAATGACCAATCTAAGTCCATCTGTCCTGATTATTGTGGAGTATGTCCAAGCTCTTGGTGGAGTTGAAGAGTCTACAATACAGGATCTACCAAGCCTGACAGCAAGAGATTACAATGAGCAACATAATGCCTGCCTTTCCACACTGCCGTGCTGTTAAATTGCCTGTGATCCTCTAAGAAAGAAGTAAAAAGAAACATTTCAATTGATAAATTGTATTTTTAAATTATCTCATGAGAGTCATTAACATCCATTAATCTATAGGTATTGGTGTCAGTGGCAGAGCATTGTGAATAGTCTGTGGGTTTTAAGATATTTTCCTGAAACAGTAAAGTGTGTAGGGAACAGTAGAGCTATGGCTGAGCCAGAGGCAAGCCATATGCTCAAGTTGTTGGGACTAGAGCAGAGTCAGTACAGCAGGTGTCTGGCTTGGGTGCTTCTCCTTGTCAAATATAACACAGATAGTTCTGAGAGTGTTTCACTTTCAGTGTTCTCAGCAAAACACTGACGCTGAGGACTTGTGGCTCCATTGTACACCTTCTGCCTTTAACTGTATATAAATAAATATACAGACTGTGTTGGGTTCTCAGTGACTATCAGATAGGTCCTTTCTCACGTAGTCAGTTTTCATTTTAGTATACACCTAATTTTTTTTTTTTCTTAGTCCCATATCATCACCTTTCAGGACTCAGTTGACTTCGGGCAAGTTGCCAGGTAGAACCCAAATATTGAGCCTGAGCCAAAGTAAGCCAACTTGAGGAGATAACTCTGGGAGAGTATGCAACATTAAGAGAGCATTGGCTAATTACAAAGTCTAAGACAATGCGGAATTTAGGATATAAAATTTGTTCTTTGCATGCTAAAATATTTAGAGATTTGGTTAAGAGTACAGGGTTGCCTTGAAGATGCATAGTTTACTAAATTTCTTGAGTATGTTCAAGATCTCTTTCATTTTCAGAAGAAGAAATTGTAAATTTACTTACTTGAGATAAGGAGGGAAAGCAGCTTAGAAAAAGGTTATGAAAAAAAAATTAGCCATCACTAATAGATTTAGACCCCCACAGAATTTTAAAGGGTTATTTACCATGTAGAAACTGCTTCTTTCTTCTTTTACTACTTATAACAGATCCTAGGATGAAGGATCAGTGTTCTTATATCACAAATGGCCACAACATCTGCAGCTATCAGAGAACTACATGTACATAGTCATAGCAATTCAGGAATGAGAGCATGGCAAGGGCCCTGATAAAGACAAATCAAAGGTACCAGCAAAGGAAGTCTATGTAAGTGATATTAACTCAAATTATATGAAGTCTTACAGAGAAAAAGGCTGTTATAAAGAAAAGTATGAGTATCTTACAGAGTGTATGCTGATAAATGAACTTGAAGCTACATACAAGAATTGGACAATAAAGTTGTCTGTATTTTTAAGACAAGATGAAATCTAAAAATAAATTATACGGGCGTGGTGGCTCACGCCTGTAATCCCAGCACTTGGGAGGCTGAGGCAGGAGGATCGGTGTGAGTTCGAGACCAGCCTGGGTTACAAAAGTGAGCTCAAAGCCAGCCTGAACTGCACAGTGAGACCCTGTCTCAAAAATAAATAAATAAATAAATAAATAAGTTATAGATACAAGTTTTCATTCGTTTGAATTCAGAGACAAGAGATTTCTGCTCCTTGAACTTCAAAAAGATTCTGAAAAGTACATTTATAATTATAAACTTCTAGAATTGTGATAGTTATAAGTCAATGTAGCAAAAAAAAATTTTTTTTGTGTACACTGCTTTTATAACTATATTTTTTATTTGTCTGGTTGTCCAATCTGCAAACACTCGTTTGATTTGAAACTCAACACACTGTTCTTCTTGTGGGATTTTTAGACTTTTAAAGCATTTGCGTGATATGCTTCCAACAAAGTTATCATCCAGTCAAAATGATGGCAAATTTGTTTTATAAATAAAATACATACGTTTGCTTATGTATTATGACTTTAGAGCAGCGGTTCTCAACCTGCGGATGGCTACCCTGGTGGGGTCAAATGAACATATAATGCATATCAGGTATTTACATTCTGAATCATAACTGTAGCAAAATTACAGTTTTGAAGTAGCTACCAAAATTATTTTTTGTTGGGGTCACCGTAACATGAGAAACTGTGTTGCGGGTTCACAGCATTAGAGAGGTTGAGAACCACTGGTTTGGAGTGTCTCACTCAAAAGTAATGTATGTGTTATGGCATTGTTCTCATAAGTCATCAAAATTAAGATAACTAAATGAAAATATCTTAGTGCATGGAGAAACTATTGGATGAGACTTCAATTGATGAATAAGGAAGAAACTGACTGGAAATCATTATCCAATTTTGTTCATTAATGTGAGGCTCCAGTAATCTCTATAGCTTTAAAAATATTGCTCAAAATATATCATGGTCATAGGTTTACATTGGTCAGCATAAAAGGTGAAGTTTTCTAGAAATAAGACAATCAGTTTTCCCCATTTAAAGGTGCTCTTGTGCAAAAACTCAACAAAGAAACCGAAATTTCATATGGCTATGAAAACTGATTGTTGCTAATCTCACATTGTATTAAATGCATTCATGACTTTCATATATACAGGCCTTCCAAAATGTAAAAGTGGGTTAGTTTATGATACAGATATTTTCTTTCAGACTCAGACATCTACCTTTTTCTTGTGCTTTATCAACTTGGGACAGGAAGTTGATATCAAACCAACATGATTTCACCAGTCAATAATATTTTAATAAGGTCCAAGGACATAACTTAGCAGAATTAGTGCTTGTCATGCAAGTACAAGATCCTGAGTTCAATCCCTGATCCTGCCAAAAAAAAAACCCTGAAAACTAATTTTTTAAGAAAAATGTATGTGATGTGTATGCTGTGTATGTGCCATTCCATTTAGAGATGTTTAATACATTAAGTAGTGCTTGCACTGTCACTCAATTCAATGATATCTCATTAAAGAACAATAAATTAGGTAAGGGTTTCTTATGCACTAGGTAAACATGATTGACTACAATGGCTATTCTATGCCAAAACGGATACTGTTAATGGTCAGCTTAGCCTGCCCTGGGGGTGGGGCTGGTATAGCATGTAGTGCTGGGAATCCAACCATGGTCCCTGCAGTTGTCTAAGCTTGCCTAAGCAGGCACTTTAGATAGCTGAACCATCTTCCTCAGCTCCCTAAATGGAAAATTAAGTGTATCACAAGATGTGATCATGTTTGTCATGCTAAAATAATATGTGGGGCTTTTGACTTTAAATTTTCTGGGTAAAATTTATTTTCTGTAAATAGTTAAATTTTATTTTCTATAAAATTTTCTGTAACTGTTTCCTGCTAACATTCTCCAGCGATCCAACTAGTAAAATACCCATGGATAGTAGGAAAAAATAACTCTTCTCTGGCTCCACATAATATTTTATTTTATTTATTTATTTATTTATTTATTTTTTGGTCTTTTTGAGATAGGGTCTCGCTATGCAGTTCAGGCTGGTCTTGAGCTCACTTTTGTAGCCCAGGCTGGTCTCGAACCTGCACCAATCCTCCTGCCTCAGCCTCCCGAGTGCTGGGATTACAGGCGTGAGCCACCACACCCAGCTCCACATAATATTTTAAAGCAGGTGATATTCAGATAAAACTTTTAATAATTAAGCTCACTGCTCCCATTACAGCATAGTGTCATTAACCTTATGTTCAATATGCAAACCATACTGGGTTGCTCCTGACCCTCCCTAAGAGAGCTAGATCCCACGCAGCCCGAGATTTCCTTTTCTGTATCTTGTTTGTTCTTAATATCCTATGCTTTCTGGCTTCATAGATCACAGCACTGAAGATTGTTCTATTCAGTCTTGCTGGCCATAACATATTAAGACTGTGGTAGGCATCAAAATGTCCTTGTAAATAATCTTCTTCACTTCCTTGAGTTACACTAAGACAAATAATTTTAATTCAGTTCGTTTTTGAAAGAGCTAAAGGTGATTCCCACCTTTCATTTCAACTCTACTTTCTCTACTTTCCATCCTGGTTATCCTTCATATTGGTTGCTTAGCTTGGGTCACATTCTCGGACACACTTTTATTCTATCTTCTTCTATTTTTACTCCTCCTTTTCTGTTAATGTATTTGAATTACCATGTACTAATCAGTCATATATGTTGGATACAGCATGACACTTCAAGAACTGTACACAATTTCAACAAATAAATGTGGTAAACTTCATGCTAAACATCTCAGACATACATCATTCCCATGCATGCAGAACAGTGGAAATGTTTTCCACTGGTTTTCTTGCAACATTGAAATTCAATAACTGTTGTCGAGCATAGTTGCCCTACATGCTAAGACAACATCAGAAGTTATTTCTCCCATAAAATCTGTGCCCCTTACCCTTATATTTACTTCATTTGTTCACCAGCTTTCAATTGATTCTATCTCCTCATCTCATAAAAGATCACGCAAATGATTTAGAATAGCTAAGATATCTTCTGTGTCAGTCGTGTAAAAAGCACCTTCACTGGGTCCTTTCAAATACTCAGATTGGTACGTTCTCAAATTCAGAATTTAGAAAAGGAACGGATTCCTATGGCTTGCTATCACCAGCTAGGGAATCAAAGAATTCCGAAATGAAGACCACACTGCTGTGCTTTTCATTGTATAGTCATTATTGTCTTCTGAAAAAAACGAAATTAATGGACTTGATTTTTGCCTCTAACTTGTTTAAGAGACTTAAATTCATTAAAAATAGGGCAAAAAATGCTTGAGGGTCCAAATTAATCCTGGAGAATATGAATCAGAGAGCTTAGTCAAGCGTTAGAAGACATTGATCTTGAGTTGTTAGGGATGAACGCTGTTAGCTAGTGTCCACATGGTCATATATGTGAGCAGAAGAGGATGTCTATTTTTTCTTTAGTTCTTTTAATCTTGTTTGGCATATATCTATTATACATATATAATAGATATAAATACATACAATATTATATATAATATATATAATATACATACTATTTCAAGGGGAATAATATATATATATATATATAGAGAGAGAGAGAGAGAGAGAGAGAAATAAAAAAGTTTCTTATTTTTTTTTGAGCTTCTAGAAGCAATTTATTTTTAAAAACATGTCATTGTTTTTTTTTTTTTTTTTAGATTTAATTTTGGCATTTTTATTTTTTTTCCT
>PVJA010002907.1:0-100875 GCA_004027025.1 Myocastor coypus | reverse complement strand
GAGAGACAGACTGGAGCTCTAGCTGTTGCTGCTGCTCTGCTGCCGTGTTGGTTGGCTACCTCTGCCGCCATTTTGTTGCTGTTCCGCCGCCATGAACTGGATGCTCGCCGCCCTGCTCCACTCAGCCTTGGGCTAGCCGAATATGGACTGAAACCTCTACAAACTGTGAGCTAAATAAACCTTTCCTTCCTTCATTTTGGGTGTCGGGTATTTGTCCCAGCAACGAGCAAAAAGTAACTAAGACAGAACTTGGTACCAGAGAAGTGGGGTCGTTGCTGTGACTATACCTGACAATGTGGATTATAAGCTTTTGGAAATGGCTTACGGGAAGAGATAGGAAAGGTTCAGAGATGTCAGCTAAAAACAAAGCAGTAGAATGGCTTCGGCTGTTCAGCTTGGGCGATTTTGGTCAGAGCTTAGACCAGAAGACTGACAGAAGGCCTGCCTGTAAAGATCAGGCTGAGGAGGTTTCTGCTGGAAAAAAGGACAGCACTGGTCATTGGACTCCAGATGATTTGTGCTATGGATTGGCTGAAAGTCTGTCAGAATTTTGCTCGTGCCCAGAGACTTTGCCTAAGACTGAGATTAAGCATGATGGACTGATTAATCTTTCAAGAGACATTTCAAAACAGCAAACTATTTGGGCGGTGGCGTGGTTGTTATTGGCAGCTTTTAGCCAGATTTATGTTGAAAATCAAGAGAAAAGAGCCAAGCACGATGATTTAAAATGTGAGTTTGGCCAGAAGGAAACACCAGGAGAGCTGTGGACTGCAAAGATGGAGCTGAGAGGATCTCCATTTCTGGGAAGGAACCAGCGAATCTAAAACATGGCTTGAGGGCATCACAAGAGGTGGCAGCTGTCTGTGCTTTGCAGCCCCAGAGTTGCAAAGGAGAGAGGCTTTGCCTTGAGAAGAAGGCCACAGAGACCCAAGTACCAGAATGGCGGCAGTGGCCAAACCAGGTTCTAAAATGGCGCCGGCATGGAGAATTTGTTCCTAGGAATCAAGGTCAGAGTGTTCATCAATCTAGGCACTCCACCCCTACAAGCAAGAGAGACGGTAGCCTGGCTACTGCTCCAGCTGGCAACAGACCCTGGCATTATCCACGTGGCATTGGTTTTAGGTGCATTCAGAATGCAAGAGCTGTTAGTTTAAGAAGGCTTCCACCTCGATTTCAGAAAAAGGCCTGGGAGGCCAGGCAGTGTGCTCCTGAGAGGGCAGTGTGTGAAGCAGAGAGTGAGAAGCCAATTCAGTGGAAACCTCAGAAGTTTGGAAAAGCCAAGAATGTGGATCGTGCTAAGAGGGAGCAAAGCCAGCCTAAGAGAAGCCATGGGAATTATCACCAAGAGTGCTATAGGAGTAGAGTTGCATGATGCTCACAACTCAGTGCAGACTGCTTCGCATTCTCCAGTTGGAAATATGGGATTTAATGTTTTCCCTGCTGGATTTTGGACATGTGTTGGTCCCAATGTTTTGTATTACCCTGTTGTTTGTAACTTTTGGAATTGTAATGTTTATCTTATGCCTTTGAATGTTGGATATGTTTGACTCTTGTATTGTACAGGGGCACACAGATGAAAATTTGCCTTGCATCTTCGAGGAAACTTGGGATTTGGACTTTTCAGCAATGCTGAAACTATTGGGACTTCGGCAATGCTTCCAGATGGACTAAAATGTCTTTTGTAAAAAGGGATATGTATGAGACTTTGGGGGTCCAGGGGCGGAATGTTATGATTTATGTCTAGTTGTCCCCCCACAGCTTCATGGAGTCATTGGGCAGGAACTTCTAGAGTTTGAGACTTGATCCATGATCCCTGGGATTATAGGTTTTACTACTGATGGGATTATGGGTGGAAGTACTTCTGGGATTATGGGTGTAGCTTAGGGCGGGAGCTAAGGCAGAGAGCCTGAATGTAATATAAAGAGAGACAGAGAGACAGACTAGAGCTCTAGCTGTTGCTGCTGCTCTGCTGCCGTGTTGGTTGGCTACCTCTGCTGCCATTTTGTTGCTGTTCCGTCGCCATGAACTGGATGCTCGCCGCCCTGCTCCACTCAGCCTTGGGCTAGCCGAATATGGACTGAAACCTCTACAAACTGTGAGCTAAATAAACCTTTCCTTCCTTCATTTTGGGTGTCGGGTATTTGTCCCAGCAACGAGCAAAAAGTAACTAAGACACATAGGTTTAAAGGACAGTTGCTCTCCTCTTCCTAGGCAGGTCTGTTTGCCCTCTGCATTAGTCAGCTTTTTTGCTGCTGACATACAGCACCTGATACCTACAACTTAAAGAGAAAAAAACCCTTTAATTTAGCTTATAATTTCAGCGAATACAGTCTGTCATAACACAAACATAATGTGATGGGAGGGTATGCAGGGCAAAGCATGAACACATGGCTGGAAGACAGTGCCAGAGGAAGAGACAAGAGATCAGAAACAGACCCCGAAGTCATGACTCTGTGACATATCCAGAGACACCCCCAGGTGTGTGCTGCCAGTGCCCCTGGAAGCCCCTGAGTCAATCAAGTTGACAGGGCAGCTAAACCATCACGTGAGCAAATCTCCAACACTTCACCTTCCCCATTTTTCTCTTTTATCACAAAGAAGAACCAAAATGTGCTCTCACAAAAGCATTATTTATCATACTCATTTTTTGTGACTACCTCTCAAAGTGCAAAGTTAGTAATCATTTAAATAAAATAATGAATGTAAAACACCCAATACAGAATCATAAACACTGAAGGTACTCAATTATCTTTTTCCATGATTTTTTTTCTTTCTACATATATAGCCAGGAAGATTCTGTTTTCAGTGTAGAGCTTAGTTAATCTAATTTTTACATTCTTAGAAAAATGCATGAATTTTTAGACATTTTTACATATTTATCTTCTTCCCAGAAAAAAAGCAAAACAAAAAATTTGCAAAAGTTACAGCAAAACATTTCCCCAAAATTCCTAAAAATTTGGAAGTGTTGGTAAGCAAAATATTTTGATGCTGTCCACAACAGAAGAATTGGAATTTTAGGACTATGGGAAATGGATTTGTGCATAGGCTTTTCATCTTTCACTTTGTATGCACCATTCCTGGTCTAGAAAAAGTACAAGGATCATAAAAATGGTTAGAACTGGAAAAATACTTGCTAGAGTTAGTTTAAATCTATCTACTTTACTGGGAATGTATTCTTACTAAAATACAGAGCATAAGCCTGACTTATGCTTATTCTTCTTTCCTATATTGTCTCAGGAGGTAAAAAATAATATTCTGGCATAATCATGGTATGAGTGCAAGAATAGAATCCTCATTAGCTGGGAGGATAGCTCAGCAGAATAAGCGCTTGCCTGGCAAGCACAAGTTCCTGAGTTCAATCCCTGTCCCCGGGGGGGAAAAAAAGGGAAGAGAGAAACAAATTCAGAATCCTTATTATTAGTATCTTTAGCATCATGCATTTTCTCTGAACCCAGTGTTCTCACTCGTAAAATGCAGATAAAAAGGCTGAATCATAGGAGAGAGACCTTTCACTCAAGGTGAACCCTAAGTTCTGTGGCCTGGCATCCGGCATTCAATGGTTTTCTCTACTTCCCCTCTGGAGACAGCTAGTGTCAGCTTTTTCCTGATGCTCTTCGTTTGATCTAGCCAAAAAAGGTGTTTCTCCAGAATGAGCAAAGTTCTCTCATGATAGACAATTGTTTTTCTTAAAGGATATTTCTTCCTTTATCCCATTACCAGTTACTTGCCATCCAGCTTTTGCATGCAAGTTAGATGTGACAATTACACACTTCCTGGGCACCAGGCATGGGATATCTTTACAGCATACTCAGTTCCCCATGGTCTTTCTTCTTCACTTTTCTTTACTGTTCTGCTATTTTAAGCAGTTTACAAGTGTGAAACCACTCTCTTAATACTCAAAGAAAGAAAGTTCTCAGGTCTTCATGTTATCATTGGTTAGAGGCAAAACTTCTTTTTGCGTGAAACCTTGTTAAGTTTTAAGGCTATAGAGAGTTTGAATAGTGGACATATTTTGTTGTGAATCCTGAAAAAGCCAAACTTTTGAGAACATTTAAAAAAAAATTGTGATTACCAGTTTATTTATTTGAGACAGTAAACCAACTAAGAAGGAGCTAAAGCACTAAATGGAAATGGTCATAGTTTTACTTTCCTTTGTTTTCAGAAAGAGTTTGAAGGACACATTCAAAGCAAAGATCTTTGTGTAAAAGTCTTTGTGGCTAAACTGTCTTCAGAACTCTACTAAGACTTTGAAGCTGGCTAGATAGATGCTTAGAGACTGACCATCAAATTCAAGCCCATGAATACTTTGAGGTTGGCATAGTCTGGTCCCCACAGACCCACAGACCTCAGAATACTTTGCCTGGAACCACAGAAAGGATGAGCAAGTCCTTGAAGCCCATAATAATCGCTGTAACCATTGGACAATCACACCTTGTCATTTTCTGCAACTTATTGAAGTTACGTATGGAGTAGGATCTGATAACAGGATGAATCAAATAAAATTGTCCTTGGAGAGATCATATATATGTATTACTAAGACTTTTAAAAAGACTTTGATCAAAGTAAACCACAGGGTTGAACTGTGGTTGGAACCTAGAAGAATTCAGTCTTTTTATCATTCACAAAGCCTGAATAAAATTAGGGTAGAGGTAAGTGATCTCAGCAGTTAACTCCTGTTCCTTTACCTAAGGTGTTATTTTATTCATTCAATACACATTTTATTTACTGGTAATTCAGTATGCATTGAGGATGTGTACAGAGTGCTACATGAAAAAAAAAAACAGGAAAGTTACAACTATGCTAAAGAGGATTTAAAATTCCTATCTTTCTGGCCACTTTCTCAAGCAACTCTGGAAGCCTTTTGCAAATTCTGCAGCCCCCTTGATGGCCTGAAGTAATTTAAAATGTTTGCTTTTTATAAATATTTAGACTTTAGGGAAGAAGCCACAGGTTGTACAATGCCAGCTCTGGTGAATAACAGTGAATAACAGATCTAACACTACTATGGCTTCCCCACCTTAACAACAGTAGGAGAGGTGATCAAAAATGATGGACATTTAAACTTTTCTAGAAATTATAGTGAAAAACATATTACCACTGAATTTTTTCCTGAGTGCATTTAGTTGTGCTGTTTTGGGTGCTTCAGAGTCCTGAGTGGATTCACTTGTCTGCAGTTCATCGTTATTTTAACTTTGAGGAAGAGCCCAAAGTCTTACAGTACCACACCCAGTAAGCAAAATAGATAAAGACACACAATACGATAGGGGAAGACTCATGAACTTTTTATTGCTTTTTATTAGACGGCACTGACACCAGTATTTACCTCATTTCTTATCATACCTTGTAAAGATACTCACAAAAGAGCACCTCCACAACTGCTTCAGAAAATAGCAAGAATGATGGTATAAGTGTGTCCAAAATGAGGGGACATATATGAAGGTGATTAACAGATATATTTCTTTCACTATAATAATTTGTTTTAATTTATGCACTTATCAAATTATATTTTTATCATACTTTGCCTTATATTAACTGCTATTGCACAGTGTTGGTGTTCTTACCATCCATATTTTGTTTTTTGTTTTTTAATTTTTATTTCATTTATTTATTTTTTTCTTGTTTCAAAACCTTTGTTTATTCACTCATTTTTATGGCTGGCTCAGCCCGCCCCGAGGGCAGGGCTGGCACAGCATGTGGTGCCAGGGATCGAACCGCGGTCCCTGAAGCCTCCCAAGATTTCCCAAGCAGGCCCTTTAGACCACTGAGCCATCTCGCCGGGCCCACCATCCATATTTTGGAGACGAGAAAATTAAATATGATGAAGGCTAAGTATCTTGTTCAAGATAACATCCTCTCAAGTGACAAAGTTAGAGCTTAAACCCATGTAGACTAGTTCTATAATTTATTTTCCTATCTATCATGTTATATGAGCTGCTAGTACAAAGGACAATCAGAAAACCCCTTGGAGAAAACACTTTGTTTTCTTTCTTTCTCTCTTTCTTTCTCTCTTCCTTTCTCTCTTCGTTTGTCTCTTTCTCTCTCTCTCTCTCTCTCTTTCTTTCTTTCTTTTATTTTTTGGTGGCCCCAGGGACTGAACTCAGGACCTTGTGCTTGCCAGGCAGGTACTTATTCCACTGAGCTATCTCCCTGGCCCCCAACACTTTGTTTCTGAATTTAAATTGTTCAGTGTGGTGGACACTACAATTCTACTTCTCTAGAGCTTATTATTTACTTTGATATTCATGAATATACAGTTTTAAATGAGAAACATGTTTTGAAGAAGAAATGGCATAGTATTTAGTAATACACTAATATAAATAAAGAGTGGTTGACTTAAATGGTGCTAGAAAAATTATTCTGAGAAACCTTACAAGGAATTACCAAGTGTAAAAGTAGTGCTGGAACAACACACAGGCTATTTAAAAAGTACTATTTGTATACTTATATAAAAGCATAGGAAAATTAATTGGAAAAATGAGATAGTAACGAACTCAGTAATAGTAGATTACTCTGTGGAGAAAAATAAAGTTATGATAGTGGAAGACATTTAAAGGGTATTTTCACATTTTTAATTACAAGATTCTTGTTAACTGTTGCAAAATACATTTAGATCCCTATGTAAAAATACGTGTTTAAATAGTTCACACAGCTTACTGTTTCATGGAGAGCTTTCTGCAGAAATGTGACAGATAACTAGACGAACTTACCTCCTGCTCATTCTGACCAAAATCATTCCATGCTGTCTTTACTGGACTGTGATTAGCTCCTGCTTCACTGTGATTTCTCTCTGCAAGAAGCCTGATCCTTCTGTTTATGTCCTGAGTCTTATTCCATGGCCTGCTAGCACAGAAAGAAATGGTAATCACTTCTCCCTTCAAGCTCAAAATAGAGCAGCTAACCTAGAAGTGGTTAATTTTTTTTTTTTTTTTTTTTTTTTTACTTCTAAACAAGAAGTTAATTCTCTAAGATCTTTTCTCCCAAGACACACACCTGAACATTGAGCCTCAGTGAACTCTTTGTGGTTTTACCAAATATTATCGAACTCATAGACCAAAAGGAGCTGCAGGAGGAAGGAACTATTTATCTCTGTTCCAAGGGAATTCATCCTTGATCTGCTTCTGAGCTTATCTTCCAATGCACATATTTCATTTTCTTTAATGATGAAAACGGGAAAAAAAAAAAAAAAAAAAGGTCTCAGATTACCTCCCATTGCCTGTCCAAAGTGAGTTTGTTTTACATGGTGGAAAATACCCTGCACAGAGAAGTGGGATCGCTGTTAAGCTTATCTTGAAGGCCACTCAATCGCAAACTCCTGCTTCAGGGAAGGGAGGAAATGTAGCCAGGACTCTCAGAAGTAGCACCTCAAATGTGAAAAAATGTCAAGTAAAAAGCTCATGCATTTCCTCAGTGTAGACTCAAAATATACCCAAACAGTGAAGCAGAGGGCGGAGTCAGGCTAGTTGGGTTTGAAAACTGAATCCTTCACCTTCTAGCTGATTGATGTTCAGCAGATAGTATATCCTGTTTTAGCAATTATATGATTAAGATCCAAAATAAAAAACAGAAAGAGAAACTCAACTTTAAAAGTTCACGTGCAGATGGTGTGAGGTAATGCATGTGAAGCCTTTGGCAGAGCTCCTGATACTTAGTGACTGTTAGCTTTCAGGATGAACTTGGCGTGGTATTTAACTCCTTCCTGGAAAGATTTATAAAATAGAAATGATTGAACTGACCCCTGCAGTCTTACGTGTTGGAATTCTCACCTCCATCACTTCACAATATAACAGCATTTGGAGGTGAGCTCTTTAAAGAGCTGATTAATCACACTTTGAAAACCAGACCTCTCAACATGGTTGCATGAGGAATTGTTTCCAAGGTGTAAACTTCAGAGAATGTAGTCAAGTAACAGATTGGTAGGCAAAAGGATATGTAGGTAGGAGATAGATTTATTGTTCACATTACAACATCTTGGGGTATTTCATTTGTCTAGGCTATGCTTGAGGTCAATTACTGGAAATTAAGCAACCTAAGGTTAAAAGTAGTTCTTACTGCACAATCTACATCTTCCTCAGTTTACCAAGAGCCAACATAGAAGATAAGAAATCTATTTGTAGTCTGGAATCTTGTGTTTAGTACTGGCTCCTGTACTCACTGAAGACAGCAGGGACCTTTGTCTATTTGCTATTCTTAAAGCCAGATCTCAACATTTATTTTCCCCCAAATAGGAACTAATATATATCTATGAATTCTTAAGCTACTTAGGGCAGAAATGTAAACACTTGTGGGAGCTCTTCCTAAGCAGCTCTGTTTCACCAGCTTTCTTGCAGGATTAGCTAGCAGCTCTCTTCTAAAACATGGCATAATTGAAGTTGTATGGTGAAGGAAACTTCAAAATGATCAGGGTGGGGGAGGCACAGAGGGGTGAAATATTTCTGTGAACATCATAAGGACTCTTTGAAAATCCTAGGCTATTAACTAAAGAATGAGATTAGACTCATGTCAAACTTCAAAGCTCCTTCCTAACCACCTATTTTAAAAGGCTTTGCTCAGGAAATAAAAGTTTCCCTTTTCTTTGGAACACAGTGAGAAATATATTTTTTGTTAATTTATCCTTTTTTTTTTTTTTTTACTTAAGGGATAAAGTCCTTTGAGTTTATATGAGGAGATAAATCCTTATCCTGCCCTTTCTTTTCAATGATTTTTCAAGGTAATAAACCAAAATGCATGTAAACATTTTTTTTTTTCCAATTTGTGATGAGCATCCAATAAACAGAAAATGCTAATCATACTAATTTCTTCTCCCCGGCAAAGTGATGCATAAATAATCTATTAACATGCAAGGCCAACAGGGTTAAGCTGTTAAAACATTGTCATTGATTTCTCCCTTTTCCCCCCATGCTCACTTCTTATCCAAGTAGTATAATTCAACTATTTTTTTTTCACTATACTGGAAAATTTTGCTCCCTTGAGCCTCTCTGTGAAGTTCTGCTCTTAAAACATTAATTAAAAGGTGGTGAAGTGTTAGACTAATCAGCAGAAGAGTCTGAGGGGCTCTAATGCTGAATGACAAATGTCAATACGTGTTTTAGGTTTGCCGGATCAACCAGCCAATATGGAGAAACTGATCCATCACCTTGTCACCAAATCCCACAGCATCTCCGAATCCTGCCAATTAAAAAAAAGTTGTAATCACAATATATCACTCAACTGCTATTGCAAGAACATGATAAATAGGGACCTTTCGCTCTCTCTCTCTCTGTTGAGAATTTGATGCCTATTTTGAAAATTTATTCTACTTTTTTTAGGTTGTTGCAGAAGTTAGATCCAAAATGAAAAACGAGAGCACTTGAAGATATATATTCCTCTGTTCTTTTTCCTGTAGTATAAATTAACATTTTTTGAATAGGTATAAATTCTTGTAGACTTTTGAAAAGTGACAAAGTGATGAAGAAGGTAACTTCTACTACTAAAAACGGGTGCTTTTTCCCTACAGAAGTCAAGTTTGCAGTTTCCTTTGGTAACTAGTCCCTAAAAAAAATGGAAGATAAAATAGCAAATCTTCTAATATCCCTTATTTTTTAGGAAGACAAAAGTATGCTAATTTTTTTTCCAGCCACATTCTGTCTCACTCCCTTCCATAGTCGCTCCAGCTATTCTAATCTAGAGGCAGCTTCCCTCCCCACCCTTAGCCTGCTTTCCTTTCTACTGCAAGACTCTCACATTCCTCCAACTTGACTCACACATCACCTCCCTTCACACAAACATCCTTGACGTCATTCAAGCCCTCAAAGACCCTTTGCAAGCTGCTTTGCTGACTCCCTGAAAGACTAGGTGGAAGTCTCTCTCAAACCTAAATACTTTCATCCTTGTGTTAGAGTGGGAGATTTTTATGTTTCTCTTTTAAAGTGGTGAGCTCCTTAAAGAACAGACATCACCTCACACTGAGCTTGGACACTAGTCAAGAGGCCAATGACTGATAGCCCATAAGGATTCACATCTGATATTTCATCAACTGCTTTCAAAAGTTGCAAGTCTACAGCTCTTGGCTGTTAACTATCCCATCAGAACCAAGACTAGCCCCTTACGTTGTGTGCAGTGTCGTGGGCACACTGGCTTCAGTCCTCCCCTCTACCTTCCTCTCAAGCAAAGCCCCCCTTTCCACATTTGGCCTCATGCCCACTGATTTTCCTTCATTTTCTTCTATGTGACTAGTTCTCCTGATTTGGGGACTTTGTATGAGATATTTTCTGTACTTGATGTGTACTTTGTGGTTCTTCTTGTTGCCATCTATTTTTCAATTTTTATTTTGAAAGCTGTATCTTCGAGGAACATGTCTCTGCTACTTCATTCTCACATCAAATTATATCTCCTATTGCCTGATCCCACATCTCTGTGGCTTATATCATGCATGTATCACCAATGGGTATGTTCAATCCTCTCTCTGTTATTACTTTCATGAAACAAAGGGTCTTTTTATGTTATCTGTGAAGAAATATTCAGTATTGGTAGACTTTTGAATAAAAGTCTTAAATAGGTAAAACAGGCTATATCAGGTCACAGTATTATTTTCAAAAACAAATATTCAAAGTTAGCAACTATGAAGCATTTACATGTAAGTCACGTTCTTGTCTTTTAAAAAATATTTTATTGATTGACTTATTTGATACAGGGTCTTGCTACATAGTTCACACTCCTAGCGATCCTCCTGTCTCCGCCTCTCCAGTGCTGGGATTACAGGTGTTTGCCGCCACACCTGGTTTCACTGGCTAGCATGGCATGCAGGACTAGGGATCCAATCCAAGTTCTTGCACTTGCCAGGGACGTGCCCAAGCTGTTGAGCTATCTCCCTAGCCCTAAGTCATACTTTTCACTTTGCATTCTTTGCACATTCAGGTGGTGATGAGTGGCTTAACTCTTTCAAACCAGGTGACTTTGTTTTTGCAATTTGGGAAAATTAATGTGGCAGAAGTCCAGGAACCTGAGGATATCAGTACCTTTGAAGATGTACATACTTACTTTTTGTTGATAACCCCAAACACAATAATTGCTTACACTTGTGGATTCCTTGATAGGCATCAGTGTCACAATCCTTTTCTCCTAGCAGGTGAGGAATAAGTACAGTCACTTTACAAATTTCTCCACTCATGAGAGGCAAACCTTTTGGCACCTGCAGGCCAATAGACTAGATGCATTCTCACATTTCATGCCCTCTCTCTGTGATCACCACATCCACTGTGTTTTCTCTCAACATGGAAGACAAATAGGACAGTAGGAGGTAGAAGCCAGTAGCACTGGGTAAGATATCTGGCCGGTCTGAGAGGATAAGCCACTGCACTGACATATGCTTTCCAACTCATTGTCTAGGCTGCTCTTCACAGCTTTTCTAGACAAGTAATATTGTCCTTACATTTTTTTTCTGGTCAGAATCTTGAGGGAAGAAATGAATTGTTTTTACTACATCTAGTAAGAAAATGAAAGTGGTTCTTAATCATTCCACTAATTATTCTGCCTCGGGACACTGAGCTAATCTTTCTTAGAGTCTGTGGTATACATTGCTTATAGTATAGAGTCTTGGTAAAAAAACATTCACCATATATGGGCAGGATACTGTGGGCACCAAGCAGAGCGATAATCTGAAGCAGAGTCCCTTCAGATTCCCTGAAGTAGTTTGAAGTTTGCAACCTATGATACTATGGCCCTTCTTTGTTGCATTTATGCTGAACAATTTTACTAATGCCATTACTTATTAATAAATCAAGTTAATGATTTTATGAAAGGAATGACTAAAAGTTAGCATCCAGATCATTAAGATTTGCTTGTCATCCTAAAACTACCTCTTTATTTTTCTAGTTTAAAATTTGGCTAAGTACCTTAGCCAAATGTTGCATATTAAATTTGCACACTTTTGAAGAACAATTCATGGTATTGTCTTCTACTTAAATAGAAAAAGTTCAACAATAGAATTTCATTTTTCAGAGGCAAAGATAGAGAAAGATTTAAACTGACAGACTCTATGCTAGGCACCTATCCCATGTTAGATCCTTTTATTCTTAAAGGAAAGCTAATAATTAGCACTAGAATTCCATGTCTGACATGGTGGTAAGTGCAAGCATATTTCTTTGATTTTGAAGACAGCATTGGCTACATATTGAGTTGAGGGCCTGCTGGTGCTATGTAGCTAAGAAAACAAAACAAGACAAAAAGTTCATTTATATTATCCTTTCTTAGCAAGGTGATCTTGATACATTCTGAATGTCAAAGGAGAAAACTAAGGCCTTAAATTAATTACTCAAATCATTTTAAATCTTGTCCTTTGTTTCAGGAGTGAAAACCTGGTAATGGATGCAATAACTTGGGAGCCAAAGGAGGGTTTTTTTTTTTTTTTCAAAGTACATTTAGCCTGACAATTTCCACTGAGTTTCAGGATGGTGAAAATTAAAATGTCCTAGTTATAAACTGCTAAAAAAAATTGATTCAGTATGGGAAATGGAATTTTAGCTAAAAATACACTTTGACCATGCTAGGTCATACCACCAGCACAGAAACTGCCAGTGTGTGTAACAGCTTGAAGGCAGTCCAGTTCTACTTCTCAGGGATTCTTTTCTCCATTTATTTGATTACTAAGATAAGGCTGTGTTTTCAGAAGTCTGAAGATAGACTCAAAGATTTATGCAGCCTTTCAAACAATGCATGCGATTTAATTAGGTAATATATTTCCCTAGTCCTGTGAAAGCAAGACAGCACTGTGTTTCCCTACACTAGCAACCACGATGAATGAGAACTGCTTATATCTGACTTTTATGAGAAAAAGGAGCTCATGCTTCCAGACACATGGCTGTTAGATTATAAACTAATTAGCATGGGCAGTAGATCCCAGAGACAGGCTTTTTCACTGAAGCTGATAAGATACTAGTGTCACAGAGACAGCATCTGTGATCTCCCTGTCTTCTGCTCAAAGTGATAACACTAATATTGGTTGATTAAAATTTGTAATTTAGTGTGCCCTACTAATTTCCTCTTGGAGGTGGTACTTACATTTAAAAAGTTGCTTCTTTTACATGTAGTAAAAACTGATGCAAGGATGAAAGGTACAAGTAGGATTTTCAGTTCTTGTCTCTCTTATCAGATGTGATTGGTTTTGCAGATGGAAACTTGATCATGTGAAATCATCATATTTTAAAATCGATTGTTTTCAAGTCTTTAATTAAATCACTATGCTTCTTGTAGTGTTTGGTGCCCATGTTACTGCAAAAGAATAGAACCACTTCTCAGCCAAGCAGGATTATGAATAGCTCTACCAGGTAGAGATAAAGGTAGGAGAGTAGAAAGGAGGATCATTTCTCTGTGTAAACAACAACACAAAAGTAAAAACAACAACACAAAACTACAGTTGTATTTGTCAAGCAGGAAAAGAATTTGGAAAATCTACAGGGAAGATTATATAAATGTTATATCAAAGTTTTAAATGAAAACAAGCAGGGCTTGGGTCTTGATTTTGACACATAATCAAGTAACATTGGTTGACCAGTTTCTCCAAATTGCAGTTTATCCATTCTAAAATAAGGGTAATTAAGCCTCATGCAAAATTGTTAACTATCTATAATTCATAAGAAATTTTCCCTTCCTCCAAGGCCCTAAACTTTCCTCCATAAAACCTATAAAATAAAGAAGATAAAAATGAATCATGTGGAAATTCCAAGATGATGGTTAACATTGCTTTTTTTACTTCATAGTCTTGATACTAGAAATACAAATTTCCAGAAAAAGATAAGTTGTTGATGCACTTTCTTTCCTTGAAATTTAAAAAAAAAAAAACATTCTAATGTTGTGTTACTTTGTGCTGTTGTTGTAATGTATCTTGTCTTTTAGCCCAAGTCTTGAGGCCTCTTTGTTTAATATTAAAAACTAATTGTTGGCCCGGCAGGATGGCTTAGGGGTCTAAAGTGCTTGCTTAGGAAAGCTTAGGTGGCTGTAGGGACCGCGGTTCAATCCGAGGCACCACATGCTGCACCAGCCCTGCCCTCAGGGCAGGCTGAGCCGGCCATAAAAATAAATAAACAAACAAACAAAAGTTCTGAAACAAGAAAAAAAAATAATAAAATAATTTTTTTTCCAAAATAGAAAGTCTGTGATTAAAAAGTTCAAAACCTAGTTTCAAAATTACATAAAACATAGGAAATTTTATTAGTTTGGGAGAGGCTGACCAACTGAGGGTTTTTTTTTTATCACAATGATCTTAGCAGGTTTGAACACTGGTTTGTTTTTTTACATTTGCATTTTCCTTTCGACTAGACTTGATCTCAGCCAAAAGACTGAGAAGCAATTCTCCTTTTAATTAGTAGTGTTGAGCACTTTTGTATATTCTTGTGGCCATTTCATATCTTCTTTTAAATAAGAAAAGTCTTACAGGCCCTTTGCTCATTTTTTTAGCTGAGTAGATCTAGATCACGCTATTGAGTCACGTGAGCTCCTCATGGTGTTGCTCGCTATTCTACTGTTGAGTGTAAACTGACAGAAAAGAGGAGAATACTATTTCATAAAAGGCCACAGAAAGTACTGACAAGGTGAGGCAAGCTCGCTGGTGAAGAAAGCATGAGAATTTTTCTGCTAAGGAGCAGATGAGAGTGTTTGAATCAGAGCCGAGAGAAAGCAAGGTCATTCCAAAAAGTGGTACCACATGAGCAAGCCACAGAGTGGGCACAGGAAGTTGCACGAGTGTCCTCACTGGAACCTCTGAGCAGCAGCATAAACATTCCCAAGATCTTCCTGGAAATGGGAATGAACCCCTTAAGAGATTCTGGGGAGAAATGGTAGTGAGAGATTTGCATTTTAGGGAGAGAAAAACAACAATATATTGGGCTGGAGAGAGAACTCAGCAGTCTTAGTGCCTTCGCCGCCAGCTCAAGGACTAGTGTTCAATCCTGGGTATCGCATGCCATGCGAGCCACTGGTACCTGGTGTGGTGGTACACACCTGTAATTCCAGCCCTGGAGGGGTGGGGTGGGGAGCTGAGACAAAGGGTCACTCTGAGTCTGAGCTGTTCAGCAAGACCGTGTACCAAATAAGTAAATAAATAAAAGTTTATCAAAAATGAAGTAAACAAAGTATTTCCATAAAAAACAACTTAGATAATGTCCTTCTTGTCCTTCCCACACCCTCAAAATATTCCACACAAAATTTTAAGAAAACAGTGACCTTTCTTTTGCTAGCTTTTATTTTCTGAGCTTTTAAAGTGGATCCTTCTCTATACAATAGAAAGCTACATAATCTTATGATATTACTTTGAACTTTTAAAGAAGATATTAAAACACAGTAACAATAACTTAAAGTCATGTAGTACCTCCACTAATTGGGAAAATGTAGAAAGGTGTCTACATTTAATTGGATCCTAAAAATAGAGAAGACATTAATTTTTTTTTTTTTTTGGTTTTTAAAAGCAGACTTAAACTTCTTTAAGACAGCAGTGAGTTATATATTTCTGATGATGCATTTCTTTAAAATATTTTAAATAAAATTGACATGTTATGTTTTAAGAATAGCCCTTTGATATTTTTTAAGATTACACATTTAGTAAACATTGATTAGATACAAAACTTAGATCAAATATATCTTCGCAAATGCATTGTCATGCTCTATAATTGTCAAGAATTTAAGATTATAACTATTGATATAAGGGAGAAAAATTCCCAAACTACTACATAGCCAGTATGAGCTCATGTTCTCTAAAGTTGAAGAATGAGTTTTAGGAACAACAGAGGTTCCTAGAAAAACATATTTATTGGAGAAAGATAGCTTTTGTCAGAGAAAGAAAGAGAGAGAGGAGAGAGAGAGAGAGAGAGAGAGAGAGAGAGAGAGAGAGAGAGAGAAACTTTTATTTTTAGAACTTTCTAGGAACTTTTATAGAGCAGATCCACAACTGAGGTGGGTCCAAGGTGGGAAATGTGGGATCTCTAGGTGGGCATGATGTGGGACAAAACTGTGGTCAAGCAATAAGATTTTGAGCAGAATTGCTCAGATAAAATTCATGAATGAGGTTTAAATGGAGAAGCGAGTCTGTGGCAAGCAGGCATGAATACAGAACAGGGGCTGTTTCTGCAAGAGGTTGTATTAGTGGATCTTCCTGGCTTTATCAAGCTGATGGATATTTATTTAGAATAATAGTTCCTCATGTTTATTTTTTGAGGTATGTGGATGCATTTGTTTTAATTTTTATTTTAATATGTATTTAGTACATGCTCCCACTATTGCATGTGGACTCATGGCAATCCTCCTGTTTTTAGCCTCGCCAGCACTGGGATTACAGATGTGTACCACCACACTTTGTCTTGGTGGCTGGCTCAGTGGGGGCTGGCATGGTGTGTCGTGCCAGGGATCGAACTCCTCTCCCCATGCTTGCCTCTGCAGGCAAGTATTTCACTGGGCTATCTCACCAGCCCTGTTTTATTTCTTATCTTAAGGTCTGGAGCACATTTCAGGTGCCCATCTCCCCCACAGTTGAAAGGTGTCTTGTCTTCTACATTGGTTCCTTCAAGGAAACAGCCCTATCTGACTGCCTATAATATTTCTACCTAACTTAGTGCCTAGGACATTATTGAAATGAGAGCATGGATCCTGAAGAGTACTTTGGTCGTCTCTACAAAGATTCAGACCAGGGGAATTTTATAAAACAGATTTCAGTTGATAGTGATGATGTTAATAATAATACTCTTGATAATAATTATAATGTAAGTCAGCTAGTGTTAGGCATTTCTCAAATCCTGTGAACTTATCTTGGTGGGGGGAAAATGAAAATCAATATCTTGATGGGTTTATGCACATTAACTTGCCTTTTTCTCTCTTTAGATGTCAACTTGGCTAAGAGATTTAGAGTAATTTATTATTTCTGTTTTTAAAATCAGAAACATATGGTGCATCTTTATTCTAAACTTATTCCAAAGAAAGCATTATAATTCCATCCCTGTCCCAACTTTGCTTTTGCAGCTACTTTAAAAATCAAATCAAATCTTAAAATAAAGAGGAGTGATTGGAAGAACTTCCCTAGTAACATTGGTGTTGACATTATACAACTTGATTTGATTCCAATGAATAAGTAATTTCCAAACTTCCCCATTATGAGAATCACTTTGGCTGAAATCAATGTTTATTCTATCCCATTTTTCTTGCTAAACTGGGATTTCTATGATTATTAACTATACTACTCCCCCAGCAATTATCTCACTTCTATAATTAAACATAGTAGTTAGCTGGGTAAAATATCAAGTTTTAATCTAAGTCCCCACCACAAAAAAAAAAAAAAAAAAAAAAAAAAAAAACCCAAATCGTTATCAGGAGATGCTGAACCCACACTGAGGAGTTTCTCAGGATGTGCCTCTCAGTCAGTTTGTTTCCAACATGAAACCTGAAAAGAAACAAGAAATGAAGTTTTACTGGTCTTCTCATGTACAATGGAGTGAGAAAAGGCTGGTTTCCCTTGGCGATGTCAAATCAAGAACTGGATTAGTGAAGGCTCTTAGTGACTTCGCTGATAGAAATAAAGAGAAAATGTTTGGGGAATTTAAACATCTTTTTTTATTGGTCAGAGAGAGATATCTCGAAGACTTGGTAGCTGGCAAAACAAACAAAAAGAAGTTAATGGCAAAGCTTATCTTTATGTAATTTGCTTGTAATTTACACCTCTCTCTTTTCGAAGTTAGAAATGGCTTTAGCTGGTCTTCAACTATTTCCACTAAACTATATTGGCTGCACAAAATGTGGATTTCAGAATTGTCCTTGTGTTCTGAGTTTAATTACGTGAGACTGCCTCAGTGCTTAGAAAATAGAAAAGTGTTCAATAAATACTTTGGATGAATGAATATTGCATTAGCTGTTAAGAAAATCCTCTAAAGTCTTCTGTGTCAATCTCCCTATCCAGCTCAGACAAAGCCTGTAAGAGAAGACTGGTACTGTTTCATCAAATGAAATGTTCACCTTGCCTTAAACACCATCACTTTTGACTATTTAACAGCAGTTAGGAAAATATTATTTTTTCTAAAATACAGTGCTCTGTTAAGTTGGATAGAGTGGCTCTATTTTGTCCTGAGTATACCAGTGCTGTTCTTTGCAGTGTTTTAAAAAAGTATATGTAATTTAGACTAAAATATATTTTGAGCTCTTAGCAACTTTTTGAAATTAAGAAAGGAGAAAATGTGCAGTACATAATGTTTTCCCAGAATAATTAAAATTAAATGTATGCAAATATTTTCAGAAGTGGATAGGTAGAGGCTAGAAGTGTGGTTTCTAAAATCAAACTAATACAGAGGGGAATCTCAATGAAGCCTTTTGCTGGAACGTTTCTAAAGAAAAGTTTTGTATTCATAAAACTGAAATAATACAAATAATATGTAACATACACATACACTGTTACACCAAATTCTATGATTTACTTTTAAATAGAAAGCCATAAACCATGTAATCTTTTATAAAATGATTTACATATATAAACAAAAACCCTGAAAGTATATATACTAACATTCATTTTCATTCCCTCTGTGAAATCAAAAGGCAAAAATAAAGGAAGAGGCAATTTTGCTTTATATTTACACGGAATACTTTCTTTTATTGTGAAGTGTCCTGCAATAAAAATATAAAGTTTCACTCATAGGATTGTTCTGAGGATTTAACAAGATAATACTGGGAAGCTTTAAGTGTGCAGTGTGCATACCAGTAAGAAACAAACACTATTATAAATGACAGATACAGATGAACATGCTTTATTATCTCTTCTATACATCTTTTATGAATTGCTGACAATAATTCATGTTGAAGTTGCCAAGTTTCCTACGTTGGCAGAACCTCAGATAGCATCCAGCGGTTCTCAACCTGTGGGTCGCGACCCCGGCGGGGGTCGAACGACCAAAACACAGGGGTCGCCTAAAGCCATTCCGAGTCATAACTGTAGCAAAATTACAGTTTTGAAGTAGCCACCAAAATTATTTTTTGGTTTAGGGTCACTGCAACATGAGGAACTGTATTGCGGGGTCATGGCATTAGAAAGGTTGAGAACCACTATGCAAAGCTAAGTAAAAGGTCAATAGAGAGATCCAAAACATAGAGAAAACCAGGGTATATTTGTCTCTCACAACACCTTCTTGCCACAATTGTATACACTTGAGCACAGGTAGAACAAGTCCAAATGAGTCTAATTTTGTTTACACCATGTGAAGTCTTTGAAACCATGATAAAAGGTAAAATTAATGAGACAGCTATATGTCAAAATAAAGTATCATCTGTCAAACTTTTCAAAGGAAGATTTATATTGAAGAAGATACTGCCTGTAAGCCACTAAATTGCCATGTGAATTCTAACAACACTGCGTATCTTTTTGCTTCTCGAGGGCACTCAGTTGTTTACTTGGGACATAATGATATCCAAAATGGGCAAAAGAAAATATTCAGGAAGAAGGAGATGGTCTAGAAAGCATTTCCTTGCCTTTCCTTTTACTTCTTTCATTCATTCTTTTTTCTCACAATAGTCTCTAAGAGAAGGCAACCTTCATACTATAAGAAAGGTATCTTTTGTGGGCTGTTGAACTAGTTTTTGTATCAAAAACTACTTTCTTGTGCAGCTTATCAGAAATGCTGACATTTACCCATCTTTAGGTCTCATTTGAGTTGTCAGCTCGGTCATAATTTTAATGCACACATATTGGGATGTGTGTAGCTAATACAAATGTATGTCTTTGGCATAAATAATATTCATCCTTGAATTTTCTTGTATGATATTTTTACAACCAGAAACCCTTCCATGAGGCAGATCATTGCAAATTGTGATTTCCAATGAATCATGTAGTAATAAAGAAGTACGGGCTTTGCAAATTGAACCCTGTCCCATGCAACATGAACAGCTTCAACATAAATTATCAGGAACAGGTTTATTTGTCATGAACTACAGCCAAAATACCCTGATGGTTAAGTTACCTCCTGAATCTTAAACTTTGCATCAATTTTTTTTATGGTTTTGAGTTAGAGCTTTGCTTTCAACAGCTATTTTTTTCTTGCATCAGTTATGATCTGTACTGAAATGGAATGGTTTTAGAGGATTCACAATGCCAGGTTTCTCAGTTGTGGTTTATTTGCATCTGATAATCGTGTAAGAAGAAAATATGGAAATAAGAATGAATGAAAATACAACTGTTATACAAAATAGAGTTTGGATGTTAGTTTTTCTTTTTAATTTAATGCCCACTTCTCAGAAATAGGTTTCATTACTATGTTCATTTTATATTTTCACACATAAGAAAACCCCCGAAGCTTAGAGTTCAGCATTAAGCAGACCAATATCTGCCAGCATTGAGGGATCCAGTATAAAACTCCTCAGTTCTACGCTTTTAGCTCATCTGTCTTTAATTCTAACTATGTTATTGTGGGCAAGGCATTTTGGGTGTCCTGAATGGGCTTGCCTCATGTTACTAAAAGTACAACACAGGAAACAAGCAGGAGCCACCTACATGATGAGTGAGATTAAATGTGATGGTTCTTGTGATGAAAAGTAGGCAGTATGCATTGGGAGGACCAATAAGGAAATGATTAGAAGACCAGGAGCTATTTGACAAATGTCATGGTCTTACATGGCTGATAAAAAGATAAACTCACTGGACCGGGGGGATAGCTCAGGGGTACAAGTGTCTGCCTGGCAAATGCAAGGTCCTGAATGTGACCCCCAATTCCACAAAAAGAAAATAAAAAAATAAACTCATTAACTTTAAAATTCAGTTGGGCAGCACTGATGTTATACCTGATTCACAAATCTTAAAATCAGACTCTAAATCTGGAAAATACTAGAAATACTACTGAAATGGCTCCTCTTACTCTAAGCCAAAGCATTTCCCTCTAAGTTTCAAATTTAAGTGTAAACAACAAATTAGCTTTAAAGATATTGAGAACATAGAAAGATGTCAAAAGAAGTAAACTGTGTGTCAGACAATCAGGAATTTTGAGTCCTGTGACAACCTCAGTGTGAATGATGCATTAAAAATATTTAAGCATTGAGTTTCAAAACAGATAATGTAGATCAAGCACACACACACACACACAAAGTAGATGCAAGCCAAGCCAAATCTAGTTCATAGACTTTCATACAGTGGACTGTGCATATCGTGTTTCTTTCAGGATATGTGTTGCAGAATTAATCACAACCGTGTTTCTTCTTTATGGTTTCAAGCCATGTTAAATCAATTATTTTAGGAAATTTTAATTAATAAAATAATCTCTTCAGTTAAAAAGCAATATCAAAATTGAAATTAGACTATTTCAAGGAGTAGTAAACTGAAAAAAATCATGCCTAATGAGGAAAAATAAATGTAACATATAAAAAGTGAGAAAAGGCACCTGAGATTGTACCCCACCCCACATAACTTCTTCAGTGTGTTACTCATGCAGTCATTCACTTTACACACAAGCTAAGCATTCTGCAGATGTCAGGAGATATAATATTGAGCAAAACAGAGACTCACTTTACCTTTATGTAGTTTGTGGTCTAATGGCACATGAAGAGGATGAAAAATTACTAGAGAGCTATTTTAGAGTCAAATTATAGAAATGTCAAATTAAGGAAATTTGATTTAGAAACAGCATAAATAGCAACTTAAGCAACCTAGACAAGTTTTGTAAGAGACCACATCCTGATAACCAAGAAGCTCTTCCCCAACCTCCCATGTATCTGAACTTATCTCTGTTAGTTTTTTCTCATGGCTGGGACAAAACTGCAACACTCACAATTAGGGAAGGAAAGGTTTATCCTGCTCACAGTGGCACAAGACAGAGAACAACAGTTCATGGTGGTGGCAAAGAGCAGAAAGAAAAAGGAGTGGTAGCGACAACAATAGTAATAGACAGCAAGCCTCCCTTATGTTGCATTCATCCTATTTCCCAAAGGCCTGGTGAAGCACTCACATCCATAATTCAAGTGGTATTTGCACCCACAATCCCAGTAGCACCCCTATAATCCCACACTGGATCATGAATTAATCACAAAGTCTAGAAGTCCACCCCAGGACTTCATGAGGCTTTTGGGGGACAACTAGACTCAAACCCTAGCAGAACTCTAATGAGGTTCCTCGATGGAAGAGAAACAAGAGTACTTGGTCCCTGAAGGCAACTTCAGTCAGCAGAGTCTGGCTGGTTACCAACAGGGAAGCCCAGCTGCCTGGCCTACAGCAATCCACATCAGGCAGCAATCCTCTTTCTGTGAGTAAAAGCTCAAGGCCATCTGTGAATTTTGTAAGAGGACATAAAAACAGCATCAGCTCAGCCAACAGCAAGAGCACACAGAACTACATGTGTGACCAATCTGTGCCAAAGGACACTTCATCAGGGATGTGCTGTTTTAGTTCCAGGTCAGCCTGTAGGGCAGTTCCTACTGGACATGAGCCACTCACTCCATGTGCTGGAGCAATGCAAGGTCTTGAAAGTGCATACAAGATGGGAAATATTTTTTGCCATCCAGGATCCCATAATTCAGTGGAAAGGATAAATAAGTGCACAGAAAGTCCTTCAGGTTCTTTGCAAAAAGCCCTTCCCCAAGTGAGGAGATTTAAGTTTCCTCTAAATCTGACTCTGAAGCAGAATTCTACACAAAGGTCACCTCAAGAACCCTATCCACATGATGATGGTCTTATAAACCTGGGGTGCAACCTGACTTCCTACATTTCTAGAATATTTTTTTCTGAGGTGAAAACTACTGACCTGAGGGCCACACATAAAATTCAAGTTTAGTGGAGACAGCATGTGTGACTGTGTTACCAGTGGTTACTTACACAGAGCAGCCTTCAGAGGCCACTTTACTGTAGAAATGCAAAGACAAGTAAGTATTGGTGAACCAGCCCATAAAGAGGCAGAAAACAGTTCATCTTATTGGAAAGAAAATATGGACACTTACGAGACCTGAGCAAGTACTTGGATTTCACTTGTTAAGTGCATGAGTAGTTCACAACCTTCAGTGCACAAGCATCCTTATTTATGATCCAGTACTTCAGGCTCTGTCTCTGCTACATTCTGGTTCCCAGGGCTGTTGTAACAGCAGAATCCCCTGTCTCCGAGTGAGTATTAAGCAAATGGATAGGAGACCATCCTTTCAGGCATCGGGCACAAGTGATGGACAAGATCAAATCCCGATATTTGCTTTTGAGAAAGCCATTGTGAGGCTGCTGGTTTCAAATGGAAAAATCTCATGACAAGAAAATTAGTCAAACAGCCGGGCGTGGTGGTGCACGCCTGTAATCCCAGCACTCGGGAGGCTGAGGCAGGAGGATCGGTGCGAGCTCGAGACCAGCCTGGGCTACCAAAGTGAGCTCAAGGCCAGCCTGAACTGCATAATGAGAGCCTGTCTCAAAAAGACAAAAAAAAAAAAAAAAAAAGAAAAGAAAATTAGTCAAGGACCTATTAAATTAGTGTGATCAAATCATAACACTTGTCTGAAATAAGGTGTGCACAGAGGGGATAGATGTGAGACATATGTCAGTACTTTCCATTTAATTGAGTTCAAGGAATGAGGAGGTAGGAAGAGGCAATGAAGCTCCAGCTTTTTGGTGAAATGATTGACAGGGTGGCAAACCAAAATATAGAAAAATTAATTCAACCCAGAAACCAGGCCTAACATGTAAGTGAGATCTCCCTGGGCACCCCCAGAACTCATTCAACCCAGAAACCAGGCCCAGTGTGTGATATAGGCTAACCTAGGCCCACTGGAAACTCATTCAATCTAGCAACCAGGCCTGGCATGCCCAGTGTGGAAAACTGCCATGGAACTCCTTGCAGAGAGACTAGAAACAAGACCCACCCAGCTGATAGAGGAGTAGAACACAGCAGGTTTGCTTCTGAGGGCTGCAGCAGGAAGAAGTGGAGCTCAGCAGCCAGACCCAAGGCGCACCCACCTGGATGACTTTCAATTTGGTACATTTGGACCTGGTGTTAATGTAAGAGCTCTACCAAAGCTCTACACCAATGATCAGAGGACAGGACTATATAAAATGACAAAGAGAAGGAGCAAAGAATGTGCTCTCAGGCCATGAACCTACCCAGAACAAATACAGGAGATAATAGCATAGAATAAATTGGAAATCACACACCTAAAATCCCTGAAATAATAACATCCGAAGAAAATGAAAAACTGCAGAAAGGTATAGAGGAAATCAGATAAGAAATAGTTTCTGAAGTAAAAAGGAAATAATACTTATAACAAAAGAAGTACTAAGTGTTTCTAAAGACAATGATAAAAAAGAAGAGAATAGAAAAAAGATGGAATCCTTCAGTGAGCAATATGAGAAAGTAATAGAATGTATCAAGCAGATTCAAAATGCTATAGAAGAACTTAACACCTCAATTACAGCTGGCAAAACCATTTCAATGAAGGTGAAAATAGACTTTCAGACCTTAAAGACACCATTGCAGCTAGTGAAGAGGTAAGAAAAGATCTCTTAAGAACAACTAGGATGCAAGAAAAAATAATTCAACATCTGTAAGATGATGCAAAGATGAGCAATGTAAGACTAATAGGCACCAATGAGAAAGAAGGATTCAATACAAAGATATAAAAAGAATATGGGCAGAAGTCATAGCAGAAAACTTAACAATTTGACAGTCAAATAACTGAATCATCTAGAACTCCAAATACCATCAACTCAATTAAAAACAGACCCAGACATATAATAATCAAGATCCCAGAAATTCAGCACAGGAACAATGTACTAAAAGCTGCTAGAGAAAAGAAAAAGAATACATTTAAAGGAAACCCTATCAGAATAATAGCAGATTTCTCTAAACAAACTGACAAGTCAAGAAAAACATGCAGCAAAGTACTTCAAGTCTTGCAAGAAATCAAATTCCAACCCTGGCTTCTATACCCTGCAAAACTATTTTTCAAGTTCAACGGAGAAATGAAATACTTCCATGACAAAGAACAACTAAAAAAATTCATGATGACAAAGCCAACCCTTCACAGCTTACTAAAAGATATTTTAGAGAGGGATCAAAATGACCACAACTCCATGAAGGAAAAAGGAAAGAAACCACCAAATAGGGCAAATAATTAAACACAGGAGAAAAAGAGGTATACAACAGCTGTCTTTTAACTTTTCTTTTGTACACAGTAGCAGAATATGTCCACCAGCATATTCTACAAATGAACTTCTCCCGCACCCTATGGGTCATGATTCTGCTTGGCTTTACAGGGTGGATATGAAGGAAATAGCAGTAGCTCAGTTCCACAAGTGACACCTGGCCACCAGCAAGCATCACAGATACTCACTGTCCATGTACATGACATACTAGAACTTTGTGTGATATCTCATCCCCAAAATGTTAGAAGTTCTGTTCATATATTTGTCACTCCAGTATTTATGTTATATTTTATTCTTTGTAATTTACTACCATGGAAACTTTTTCTTAGTTGATATCTTTGTATATATTAACCTATTTAAATACTTTGCAAATACTCTGACTTGATTACAAATTCATACATATGATACACAACATTCTGGCCTCTAAGTTGGGCTCATGATATGATTCGAATTTTGTAATATTGTCTTGAAATATTTAATGTAATTCTAATTAATTAATATTAATTAGTTTTCTGAATATTATTTAATTATAATTTTTGTTTTATTATTAATAGTGTATCTCTGACTTACAATCTACTTATAAGACATGGTATATTTTCTGCTAGTATTAGAAACTTTAAAAAGATAAGTTATATATATATATATATATATTATATATATATATACATATATATATACATATATATACACAAGAGAGTTAGGATAGATATACAGCTACTTTCTCTCAGTTCATTGAGAATAAAAATTTGTACTAATATTGTTTAGATATCAGTTCTTCACCTTGTCCTCTGAATAACTGTTATTAAAACAACAATATGCATGATATTAATTATTATAATCACCCTACTAACTTGTTTTAAAACTGTTTCATTGCTATTTTGTTTTTTCTCATTAAAATGAATTTTAAAAAAGACAATAAAATAACAAAATATAGAAAAATAACCAAAATTTAGTTTAGGTGACAACAATGATGGACTTCACTTTGGAAAGCCTCCTTGTAGGTTTCAGATTTCCAAACTAAATAAAATGCATGGTAGACAATTAGCAACATAGGACAGGAGTTCAGGAGCAAAATCAGGGCCAGACATCTCAGGCAAAGTCTGAAATCGAAAATCTCTAATGCCACCTGCCTTCTATATTTCCACCTGCCAGATATGCCTTCAATGACACTGGAATTTATAACTCTTAATAACTTTATGTCCTTTTGAAGAGAAAACTTCTCTGATCATTACCTACAAATAGTCTAGAGTAAATTAACAGGAAGATTTGATAGGAAGCAGAGAGGAGAGCTCTCTGAAGACCTATGGGTCAGAGATGCCACATGCACTTCCTTTTGAAACATTATCTTCTCACACAAAGTGTAGACAGTCATTGCTGGGTGCAAACTCCTAGCCAAGGTGTGACTCACTCTAAATATGATCTTATTGCAAAAGTAAAACTTGAGAGAGAAGTGCCAAGTTATGCCACCAAATTCTCATCTGGCAGAAATGAAATAAAAATGAGCTCTATGCCAGCACACTCGGTTTTTTAATTAAGCTGATGGACAGGAACTCATCTAAGCACCAACCACTACTATCAATCAATAGCGGTTTTTGGTTGAGATAATGTTACCAATAATAATGAGTTTAATTCTTTTATGAAATCCGTAATTTTGTTACATAATAGTCAAAAGAATAAGTATTACCTATGATACAATTTTTCCGTTGGCCTAAGAAATCATAGTTACTCTTAGGTGTTTAGAATGAAGTAAAAAATATTCTACCTTGGCTGGGCCAGATAGTTCAGGGGATTAAAGCACTTGCTTAGACAGATTCAGGACTGGGATTCCATCCCCACTGTGCCCTGCTGGCCCCTCCTCCAAGATTCCCTGAGACAGCTATTGAGACTGGGTGTGGTGAAGCATGGCTGTAATCCCAACACTTGGAAGGCTGAAAACAGGAAGATCACTATGGGTCTGTGCAGCGAGACCCTGTAAATCCTATACTAAATACATAGAAAAAGAATATTCTATCCGGGCGTGGTGGCACACACCTGCCTGTAATTCCAGCACTTGGGAGGCTGAGACAGGAGGATCAGTGAGCTCAAGGCCAGCCTGAGCTGCCTAGCGAGACCCTGTCTCAAAAAGACAAAAAAAAAAAAAATAAATAAAAGATAAGAAAAAGAATATTCTATTTTAATGAATATAGGAAAAAATAGTGACAGCTTGATTCCTCATTTATGCTTTTTATTGTTTGTCTTATGTAAACTTGAAGTGAAGGAGCAGTGCTTTGGTACCAGCCTTTTACCTTCTGTCCAAGGGCAGAGAAGCATATGTATAAACCAAGCTACATCCATAGAGTAGAATAATCTATTGATGTTTAAAACAATGCTGAATAATATGGGGAAATACATAAAGCATTAGGTTCAGTATATTTTTTATGACAAAATGTATAAACAGAAAAGTATATGTTATTTTTTGATTTAATATTTTTATTGTTTAAATTTAACAATGGTTATATTACATATTTTCATCATCAGACCAGTTGAGATTAATACATAGAGGTATATAAGATTGATCAAACAATTAAACATTAACACTTTTAAATGAACATTACTTTTTTTTTCCTTTTCCCCTTTCTTTTTTTTTGAAAGTTGACATATTGCATATTGTCCTCACAATCGTTCTACAGAGTACAGTGTGTGGGCATGACCCATCTCTCTATTGATGTTGCTTAGAAGAAAAAAAAAAGAAAGGAAAAGAAAATACTTCTCTTTGGACTAAGAGGAAACAGATGCATACACAGTCAAATGTTCTGCAATTGCAGTGGGCCACCAGTGAAGCTTTTAATGTTGGAGGCTATTGAATCTAAGCCTCCTAAAGCTCATCTCACCAATCTAGCTCTGCGTTTGTTATATTTTCTGAGAAATAAAAACTTGGATATGCACTAAAACTTCATGAAAGGTGAATTCATTGTGATGAGCCTACTATGTTTTGATTTTATTTTTTTCTCCTTTGTTACAGTTTCTCTGAAATTAGTCAATGTTATTTTTTAAATTTTAAAATGAAAACATTAAAAGTTACAATAAAACAGTTTAAAAGTAGGTCAATGTAAGTATTTTAAGTGACCATAAAATATAAGAGGTATATCAGTCAGTGTTTTGCTAGAGAGATGTATAACATAAGCTATTCTAGTGTATAGGAAAGTATAAGACTGGCTCACAATGACCAGCCACAGAGTAGGTTGAGGAAGTGTGCACAGGGTGTGTGTACATGAGGGATACAAGGTTTCAGTCCAAAGTCTGAAGTTCACCAGTGTCTGCACCACTCCATGTCAGGAACCCAGTGAGTCTGCAATGAAAATCCCAAGAGTCAACTACGGAAGCCAAAGAGTCTTCATTGCAGGGGATGACATCTAAGCTGAAAAAAAAGCCTGGAGTTCTTCCCAAGAATAGAAGCAGATCCACCCTCCTTCATACCATCCAGAGGACAAGTTCCCCTAGCCTGCGGAATTATTGAGCAGATTTAGTCAGTCTCCTAAGCTTCTGAAGTTGATACAGTCAACCCTTAAAAAGTCGCAACCAACCAACCCGGTACTATTTACATTATTCCTTCATGATTCTGTTTTGGGAAGGCACCAGTGTCTGAAATTTTAGACCCTGGAGGGTCAAATAGGTGACCATGCAGGAGGGGTCGCAAAAAGCAACCGACTTCAGGGATAGGGCAAGGAAGGCAGAAAGGCCTAAGGTAGAGGGAATAAGACTGTGGTGTCAGTTTCCTCCCCATTGAATTCTTCAAAGGCTCCTCATAACCTTCACACAATAACTGCTGGGTGATTGCCAGTCATTCTCAGGCTCTATAGTTACTGTATTTATTGGGACAAAAATCAACACCACATAAAATTTGTCTACTTAAACTATTTTTCATAAAACAGAATGTATCATTTTATATTCCAACTGGAGAAAAGCCTATTGGTGTTTAACATATGATATCTAAGCTCTTTTCAGATGTTGGTTCTTTAAATCTTTCTATTGAAAACAGACATATTTTTTTCACTTAAAGTTAAAATATTCCACTTCCTAGAACATTTAAAAATTATCCAAATATTGGTTATGATGGATTTAAAGTATTTTTGCCATGGAACAATGATATTATGCTTTAAGAATCAGATGGTGGTCCTTGTAAGGATTTCAGATTCAGTCTATTATATCTCTAAGAACAATTCTATTTGAGATAGTTTTTAACAATTTGATTTGCATACTATATTCATGAAGCTTAATTACATTAGCATAATTGTAGAACTGGGCTTTAAAATATATAATTTAGTTCTTTCCTAGATTTCCGGAGACTTTGTGTAACTTTAGAAAAACTTTCAATGACAAAAACAAAAACAATAAGCAGAAAATCCTTTTTCCAAGAGCTAATTGAATCACATTTTTATAAAGAAAAGCAGAAAGTTAATAATACTTGACCTAAACCATTCTTTTCAGAAGACAACCCAAATAATGCTTAAGATTTTTCTAATAATACAATGAAGTAAGTCAGGATTCCTGCTGTTTTCTCCTTCTATTCTCCACCTTTGTCAAGTAATACAATTTTATATTTGAATATTAGAGCATCTGTTTTAGGTACAAGAAAAGAAAAAGGTGAAAGGAAGTTCATGAAGAAAAAAGAATGCATAAAGAAGAAAGTTATTTAAAACAGAAAAGAATAGGAAAGGCCAAAATGTGAAATTCATGAATATCTTTGCATGATAGAAACTGAGATAATAATACACTAAAAATAGACTTATAGTTTTATACTATGTACCATGTTTTTGTATATATAAATATTTAATTTGCAAGGATCTAAGCTTACTTTTCCTATGCAGAGACACTTTCAGAACTGGTTTTAAATATTGCTTCTTAAAATATATGACAAATGATGAGATAAAAGCTTGTGTGAACCACCAACTTAAATTTAGACTTATATTACATTTAGAAATCAGTTCAATGATCACCTTCTATGAAATATGAAGACAGTGAGGCTTCAGTAGGAAATTCTGGGAACCTAGTGTTGTTTTTCAGAATTTGGCAAGTGTCTCAACTTTGTTAGCATTAGAATCACAACTTGATTTGTGCGCTAAGATAAAATAAAAATGTTTCTGAGGTATGTATTTTTCTCTTTCCTTTTCATGGTGACCTGATGGTATCTCTCAGACACAGCCTGCTTCCTCATCATAACATTCACGTCATCTTTCATGGCTCTATACAGGAATACGATAGGCTGGTACACTAATAAGTAACAATAGCCAAAGTAATGCAAATACCTCCACTGTATGAAGCACATATCCAGACACAGACACACTTTATGCTCTTCCATCCCCAGACTGACTCTATGTGGCTGGCACTCTTCCTGTCATCGTGCACTGTCAAGTGATGCAGTTCAGGTGCAGAAAGTTTTTCTTGACTTCTCTAAAGGCTTGTAGATCTATAAATGTGGATTTATTAACTGTAATTTGTTTGATTTTCACAGCTCTCATAATGAATTAATAGCACTTCCTCTATGGATAAGGAAATAGAAAACCAAAACAGTCAAAATGGTAATCTGAGGTGGCTTAAATAATTAGTAGTAGTAATTCTAGAGTTAGAGCTAAGCTTTATTTGATTCAGAAGCCGAATCACCTGTATTGCTTATTGGCCATATATGGATGTCTTGGCCCACTGAGTGCCTGTTAAGTTTCATATTGTGGGCAAGTGGAGCAATACTCTTAGAGTACCTTTCTGAAAACTATAGTCTGAGATATCAAACACGTCAGTTCTTCCGGTTTAGGACAGCACAGGTGTCTTATCACAGAGAGATGGATAGGAGAGGTGAGGCCTGGACTTCAACCCTCCAAGTCTGATAGATTTGCTGGAGAGATTCCAGGGGCATTCTGTTGCTCCCACAGACAAGTCAGCAGTTCTCTGATGAAGTATGAGATTCTCTTAAATGGTTGTCACAACCTGTCCTTTCAGAAACCCAAAGAGTTCCTCAGATGTCTAGAAACCCAGAGAGCTATTTCTTTCATAATAATGGCTATCATTGAGAAGCAAGCCCTGATCACTGGGTTGTATTTCAGCTTCTAGACTAGTGAAAGAGACTTAAAAAGAAAACAAGAATCTAGCCTCTGAAGTCAGGCATGGGCTTCTTCTGAATAACAAGCGATATTACTTATGTGGTGTCTATTTAGAAAATGTTAGCTACAAATGATCAGAAATTAATGAACCAGAGGGCTGGCCAAATAGCTCAGTGATTAAAGTTGCTTGCCAGCAGGCACAGGGGCTGGGGGTTCAATTCCCAGGCCCACAGTGCTGTCCACGAGCTCAGGGCACCCTGAGACAACAATTGAGACTGGGTGCTCGCTTGTAATCCCGGCTCTTGGAAGGCTGTAAACAGGTGGATCACTATGAGTCCAATCTAGTAGTGAGGCCTGAACACCCTGTAGACTCTTCCCTAAACTCCAAAAGAAAAACAAACAAACAAACAAACAAAAACGAAGAAACAAAGAAAAAGAAAATTAAGAATTTAATGAACTGGATGGAACTGAAGCCAGGATAACTGAATATCGAGCTCTACAGGCTGAGGACTTGAGGTAACAAAATATTTAATTGGGTTTAATCCTAGGAATTGGGGAATGATTCTGTGTGAAGGAAAAATCATGAGGCTGGTAATTTATTAAGTTTATTTCCAAATATATTAGAAATAGACACTGTTTCCTAGGGCCTCTGAAATATAAACAAATAATTATCCATTAACTGTAAGAATGTATGCAGGCACTCTTAGAGATAATATCAGTCATACATCTAAGATACAGATCCTGAAGTGAAGATGATCTGAAGCATATCTAAAGTCATATGTCCCAGTAAAATAATAGCTGAAATGAAATAAGTTCTTAACATGCACAACTTAAAACATTAGATCAATTAGCCATTTATATTTGCTCTCTGAAAAAAGGAACTGTAATTATCTTTGTAATGCAGATGAGATAACTGAATTATGAGAAGGTTGAAAGTCTGATCTAATGATGCAAGCTTTTTAGATAGCAGAGTACAAAAAGGTAAATTTAATTCAAAGCAGAGCTTGGACAAGAATCATAAAACATACACAGACTTTCTTTTGACAGTTGCTCTAAACATGTCACTCCCTTTTGGGGCCTCTTTCATAGCAGCTTGACCACAGCCTCTGGTTCTACACTCCTTAGACTCAGGTTCTGCTCTTCTCTGTGGACTGGGTTCTTCTGCTGTGGCCAGTCTTATTGCTACCACCTGGGGCAGAGCCAGTGATACTCACCAGAGGCTGGTGGGCAGGTGGGAGAAAGCCCGGGCCCATTCTCCTGACTCCCTTCACCTACTACAGCAAGCCAGCAGTCTGTGTCCAGATGGCCAGGTCACAGGGTGCAGGCAGCTTTGATTGCTGAGCAGCTGCATGGAAGCCATTTGCCCACAGGCCTAACCCAATCCACAGGGCTCTGCAAATGGGAAATAAACCTTGGTCATGTTAAGCCACAGGGATTTTTTTTTTCAACGCATAGTCTGACATGTCCTGAAGAATAACAGATATAACTTATTTAACCCTCCCAACATCCTTGCCACTATTACATAAGGAAAGGGAGATCCAGGGAAGAAAGAACAGTCACAGAGCCAGGTTATGGTAAGGTCTGACTGAACCCATCGGAATTTTCTCCCAAAGTTTGTTCATGAAGAACATGTGTACTAGGGTGCTGACTTATTCTTAAATAGTGCTTTTGTTTTTGGCTGGCTCAGGCTGCCTTAAGGGCAGGTCAAATAAGGCATGTGGAGCTGAGAATCGAATCCCAGTCTCCTGCATCTGATGGTGTTTTCCAGAGGAGGCACTTAAACAACTGAGCTAAGCCACAGGATTCTTTAACAGTACCTTCTGATACAGAAAATTTTTACATTCAAATGACAAATTATTGCTCAACTATAATTCCATTGAGGCATAGCTATTAGAACAAGACTATGTGACATTCCACCTTCTATAAAGACTTTTTGGCATGGTACACTTGATGAGGCAAAAATAGCATCAAAAGTTTTGTTGCAAAATTATAAAACTTGTAGCTTTAGTATGCTGCACATCACACAAATGAAACACGTTGTTTGGTTAGAGAACAAAAATAAGAGCAAGTGATTTTAATCATACGAGAATATTACACAGAATAAAAACGGGCAGGCCAAACCAGCCAGTGGAAGTATTGGCTTCATTAGTATCAAGCTACTAATAGTAAATAATCATCTCTAGAGGAGATAAATTTGTTTTTTAATGAGAGAAGGGTTTATTTTATGATGATTAAATGTTAAGGCATAGAAAAATGCATCTAGAGAGAGAAGGAGGGCAAAGGTTGTGAGAGAAATTAGTTGTTTTTTGCCAAGCAGTCCATAATGGGGATGATTAGGGAAGAGCATAATTGATTGTTAATATCTCTCACCTTGGACATAGAGGAATTATGGACAATTAATCTTTAGAGTCATAATAAAATATATGATGATAAATACCATATGTAACTATCAGCGTGGAACAAGAGAATACAGGAAGAAAAAATCATCTACAGATTTTTTGGTTTTTAGTCCTCAGGATTCAGTGAAGCATACTCTTAGAAATTCAACAAAGAAATGTGATATAAATTATTCCCAGTGTTTACAGAATGCTTTCGATATACTAAGCACTATTGGGGGTGTTCTACATGAGTTAATTCATTTAATCCTTACAACACATGAACTACTTTTATTCTGTTACCTATAAAAAGGAAATGGAGACCCAAAAACTAAAATTTTCCCACAATTTATAAAATAGAGGCAACAATGAGGGGACTTAGATAATCTTGAGGCTATAGCAGCTGCAGCATTAATCACTGGGCTTGTTATTTGCCTCCAGGTCATTGTTTAATGGACAAGTGGCCAGATCCCTGAGTGCTGTGGTTGTGGAAGGAGCAAGGTTTGCAATCTGTTGGGTTGACTTTTATGGCTGTCCACTTCCACCACATTCCAAGAGTAAACTGGGGATAGTTGCTTTCATTTTTCTATTAATAGCTCTGCGTTTCATAAGCCTTATGTATTTTATAAGGTTGTTGACATGATTAAGTTATTTAGCAAAGCTTTGCAAAATATTTTATAAATGTCTAATCCTTCTCAAAGTAGAGAAATCTCATCCAGGACATAGCATAAAGCCCAGGGGAGCGTGCAGGGTACGCCCTGTCATTTCTTGAACATTCTAGCCAATTTAAGCTGCATTAACAAAATATTACAGAGGGTGTGACTGAAATAGCAGGCATTTATGTCACAGTTCTGAAGGAGAGAAATATGAGAAACCATGCTGACAGAATGCCTGAATGCTAGTGGTAATTCTCTTCCTCTATACAAACAGCCTCCTCTTTTTGCTTTATTATTCTAGGTAGTGGTGTGTGTGTGTGTGTGTGTGTGTGTGTGTGTGTGTGTGTGTGTGAGGGGAGAGTGAGTGTGAGAAAATAGGTCATATTCTGGTTTGTCTTCATGTAAGAGTACTAATCCCATCATGAAGATCTCACTCTCATGACCTTATCTAAAACTAACCACACTCCATTTTTAAACAATAACACATTGTATCTTCAATATATGAATTGTGATTCAGTTCCACAGCACTGTCTGAGGAAACAAATCACTTCTTATAAGAGTGTTTACTTTAGATAGGGAATCTGAGAGACTGGTTGACTATAGAGAGAAAGGGGAATGTGACAGCAAAGCTTAATTGTCAACTTGATTGGCTTTGGCATCACCCAGGAGATTAGTGAAGCATGCTAGTGGATGTGTCCTTGTGGACTATGGCTATGTGGCCCTGGGATCTCTGTGTGGCCTCTCATCTTCTGCTTTGCTTTCTGACTACCGTGACCTGAGCATCTCGGCTCTACTGGATCTTTCCACTCGGGTGTTCTTGCCTTGACACCACCTGGCCCTTGGGAACACGAGTCAAATAAGTCATTTCCTTCTTTAAGCTGTGGGTGTTGGCTACTTGGTCTTAGCATTTTGAGAGCTGACTAATGAAAGCAACTTTGTGAAAATCATAGCAAGTCACACCTTACAAGGCACTTTACTGTCATTTTAGACATGGTTTCCTGGCTCAACAGATCTAATCTGCAGCCTTCATTTTACCATTCTATTTGACCTAAAACTCAATTATTTCTTCTGTAAAATGGACCAGTTAATGGTATTTAATGTATAAAATAGCTGTGAGAACTAAGGACACAGGTAATACTTTACCAGAGACCCTGACTTGATTTATATTCTCAATAATTAGTAATTCCTATTATTAATGAAAAGTAATTTATCTCTTCCTCTTCTCATATTTAGTTCATTCATTTATCTCACTTCTTAAGTGTTCAGTACCTGCTGTACTGCAGGAATTATTCTTGCATTTCATGGTTTCTACTAGGAAAACTTCCAATATAATCCAAATATTCAGTAATTTAATCTTTAATTTGTTAAGTGATTTAGTAATTATTAATGGGACATATTTTTATGATAGTCTTCCTTTGCTAGGATACAACATCCCATAATTTAACATTGTTTTCAGGTCTTAGTTGTGTTCTACAAGGTGTTCATTCTCCAGTGTTAGTGAGTATTCTCCTTGCATCTCTCTACTTCAGCTTCTTGATACTGAATTGTTAACATTTATACAAGCAAGCCCTGCTTTAATATCATGCCTGGGTGGCCTTAGGAATCTCCAAGCATATGAGAGTGAAATGTTGATTCTCTACCTCACCTCACTCCTTAGGAAGACTTCCAATAACTTTCATGTTCCAGTTAGATAAACACAAAATATCTGAGTATGTCTCTCCTTCTTTTTTCTCCTCGGCTATGAATCCTAGCAACTTAGTCTTTAGAATCTACCAGAACCGAAATACATTATTTCACCACTTCTCCTGACTCTGTCTACTCACATGTCCCATGAGGATTAGTTTCTTTCAGCTCCTCCTCTTCCCAGCCTTGCTCTCTGCAGTATAATCACAGTATCAAAATAATTGTTTCAAATGATTTCTTCAATAAAATCATGTCAATTTATTCCAGCTTATTTTATTAACTTTCTTACCTCTTGGCTAAAAAATTAAATAACTGGTTGAAATCTATTTGCAACTCTTCCTATGAAGGTTTTTTGAGTAATTTAGAAGTAACAGATTATGTTAGAGAATTCAAGTAGTGAATAAAATGGAGGAGAGGACAAAATGGAATGTGTGTATAACATATATGTGTGTATAACCACAAATGCATACATACATATATTCATATACATACTGTATAAAGAATAAGAGGCTTAGGAATATCAAACAAGTTCCCAGGGGTCTTTGGTATATTAACAGGTTAAATTGGAATTGTTCACGTAAGATATCTACTTAACAAAAGATTGGAAGTCAGGTGTATGTCTCCAGTTCCACATTGCTGGTGTAAAAGGCATATGCAAACGTTCTAGAGACTCCTTTTTGGATCCGCAGCTTAGGCATGATATACTGAGGAAGGAGACAGAAATGCATAGCCAAACACATGGAACTTCTGTTACAGAGCCAGGACCATTAGGGAAAGATGAGACTCCTAAAGGCAGTTCCAAACTGACAAGCAGGTAATATTCCAGTAGTTCATTTGAAAATTGATTGTGTGGAACTCACAACATTTTCTCTCATAAAAACAGTGCGATAAATTGTAGTTTGGAAGAGAAGATGAAGATCCCAAGGCCAACAAAGAAAAGCTTATTTAACCCATAATGGAACTGAAGCTCAGCACATTTTCTGAAGAAAAATAACTCTGTTACTAGTATAGAAGCTATGGCTTATAGAAACACTATTTTAATTAAAAGAGAAAGAGGAAAGTGTTCATGTAGAGCCTAAAAAAAATTGCTAAGGATTCGCAAGGGTTTTAGACATGAGTAGCTTTGGTCACGATCTTATTTCACTTGGATACAGACGCCATTGGTTTATGTGCTGTAGCAATATCTATCTGTAGCATCAGTTTTGTGTTTACAAGCTATGATGTGTATACAGTTTGTAAATGTCCAGCACAAACAGTTGGGAAGTACAAGATGGGTAGCAAGAAACTGTTCTGAAGCTAACCTCAAGAAAGTTAAGAAAAATAAGAAAGATGGACTTTGAGATGTGTGTGCATATGCATGAAAACATAAATTGTCCAGTATGAAATTAATTGAGAATAAAAGTACATATTGCACTCAGTTTCTGAGTAGGATGACTCTCTAAGAAGGAAATTTCACAGTTCTGTGGCCATCTGGTATGAGGCAGGAAGGGAATCATGTGTCTGATCAAATAAATAGCATTTAGGAGAGAATGCATCTATTTTCTGAGTATGTATCAAGTGGCAAGATTCCCTTTTAATAACTTCATGATTATATTTTATAAATATCTGCCATGCTGATAAAGAATTTGGATTTAGAAGAAAAATAAGATTTTTGAGTGTCTTTACATTTTATTTAGCTCTTCTGGAACATGGCATCCCAGCTATGACTGAAAGAGCCAAGGGCCCAACACTGTGCTCAATTCCCAGCCCAAAGTGTGAAGTTACTTCGCGTGTGCTGACTGAGGCATCAAAAATATCTCATTTGCTTTCTGTCAACTAACATAATTAATGCTTAAGAATTAGCATGTTCAAATTTCACTATTAGTATAGTTTTATCAGTGTATAATGCTGCTAAGAATGCTATCAGCTTTTCATTTGGAGAAATACACAAGAGTACTACAAAAAAGCACCAAAGGCAGAACAATTTCTATAGCCACCTGTCTAGATTTTCCCATTACCATTAATGTTCATGCACCTCATCCTTCTGCTTTGTGTGAGGATACTGTTGGGAGCCCTACATGCATTCATATATGTAAGGAACCCGTATAACTGTCTGGCTCATAGTTCGCACTCAATAGATGTTAGTTATTATAATTCCTATCAAACAAACTTCTGATTTACAGTTTCCATGTCTAGCAGAAATTACATTTTTGTCTCAACAATGTTAAAAAGCATTTAATGTTAAGCAATGCTTACCATACATTAATTTTTAAACAAATATTTGTAAAGGCATCTATATTATTGTCACATTTTAAGATCACTTTTTCTGATCACCAGTAGTCAATACATAGTATGTTTATTGTGATAGCATAAAACATATGAAAAGTTGAAGGATTCCACGTTAATTTGCAAAATTGCTGCCTATGCAGATGGCATCATCTGGAACTATGCTCTGTGGAAAGCCACCTGTGGATGTCAGTGGTCACACGGGAAGCCTTTCTTCTGTATGCCTTGGTGACACTCCTCTTCAGCACTGGTCACACTGTCTCTTTCCTCAATAGACTCTCCAAACCTGGCAAGGTGGATACAAATTGGATACTCCTGCTGGTTACACACCAATACTTCAAGTTCAACAGACACAATTAGAACATATGCACGCCTAAAATCTCCTTGCTCTGCAAGTTCCCCATTGAATCTGTCCTATAGTAAACTGGGAGATTTGGTGCTTGAGCCTCTCACAGTAGGGGTTATGTCTCCCTTAATTCTTCATACCATATCTTCAGTGAATCATCCACCTTGGCATTTCTCCCTTATTGTCACTTTGATCTTTTGCAACCTTCATGCCAACAGTCTCCACTTTACTAAAAATGACACCAACTAAGCTTTTGACCATCTCCTTTAGATTCCTAAGGTCTTGACCACTGCTCCTGAGTGTTTTTTTTTTCTTTATAGCAATTAATCCAAAACACAAATCTAATCATGCTCAGAGTTTGACAGTGGTTTCCTACTTTACAAGATAAAATTCAAGCTCAAAATTCAGCATTAAAAAGTAGGTGTAATCTATCACCCTTTGTACCTCTAGCCTCATTTCAGATCCCTGTTCTCCTCTGTAAAATCGTTATTAGGTGAGTGAACTTGCAGGTATTCGTATTATCACCTAGGAAAAGCCTGCATGAAGCCTCTGGCTTTCACTTGCCCTTGGTTGATTTTGAAAGTATCACTGACACTGGAAGCCACACAGCTATACATCATTAGTCTGCCACAATATTTTCAATAGTTTATTCCTATGACTCACACAAACTCACAGGTTAAAAACTGTTCTTCAGCGAATGCTGTCTTCCGAGTCCTCTAGGGCTAAGTTGCCTTATTTTGCCTCCGTAGTCTTCCATTGAAAAGTAGCCTTTTGCGGCCTTTCCCTAGCTTTCAAGGGTCAAAGAGGCCTTTTATATATGAGTATTAGAATATAAATTAACTTTTCCTGGCAAAAGAAACAAGAAAGTGTAGAGTCATAAAATTTGTATGATCAGTAACTTTTATTTTTAGATTTACAGAATCTAGAACATCCAGAGACCTATAGACAACAGCAGCCCATTGTCAGAAAAAAAAAGAATACGTGAAATTTCTAACTACCTCAAAATTCAGAACTGTACTGCTACCTACCTACCTGATATGCCTCCCCACAAACTCTGATCGAAGCATGCTGCCTGTATGCAAGAGAGCCTGTGTTGGTGACAGCCACCATCTTTGAGTTGCTAGCCTTCCAAAACTTTTTTTCTCTGCCTCCAAAACTTACAATTTGAATCACTGACCTTCTCCAGTGGCAGGCAGCGAATGTGGGTTTATGGTTCCAAAATTACTGCCTGGCATTTAGTGAGTACTCATTAAGTGATGACTTTATGACTATGTCCCAGAACATCCATGCAGACCTGGACCATAGACAGTAGTTCCCACCTCCAGTCTCAAATGGGTTAGCACTGGAATTTCTCCCATTTTGCATTCAGTTCTGACTAAGAGCATGTTTACTCCTATCTACCTTCATCTAATGTCCAGCTCAACACAAAGTAAGGTACACCCCCCACAAAGTAAGGTAGTCAATACTAAGTGTTGTTTGTAATACATTATTATATACAGAATATATAACTATGGAAGTTATCTGATAATCTTTGATTTATTTCATGAAAGAATAGATGCAATATAGTGACAAAACTAATGTTAAGCCCTTTCGATTCCATACTTCATTCATTCAATTACAAATTCACTTGATCCCTCATATTTTCTATGTTTCATAATCTAAAAGGAAGACAAACACCTTGAAAATAATTACAGCTATTGAAGCTCAGAAAATGTTTCCCCAAAGTATAGTGTTTCAGTGTGCTGAGTACTTTTACCTAAATGGCAACCGTAGGCCTTGGGGACAGCCTTAGCACCAAGTCTCTCAGCTCCTTCTTCCCTCCTATCCTCCATCCTTCATTTTTCTCTAGAGTGACTCGCAGAAACTAGAACTCCTATTGCTCAATGTTTTTCAAAGACATTAGAACAGTTTTTACCCAGAGGAAACCATAAAACTTTGATAGAAAAATCTAACTTATTCTTATCTTTTTTTTTTTTTTTTTTGTAAGAGCTGACTGTAAAGAAATTCTCTGACATCCCTTGTCTCAAAACAGATCATAGGGCTGTCACTCCTAAAGGGGACCTACTCTAGATCAAGGAAGAAGCAGCGCCATGTCGGAAGACCAGGAAGGAATCTAATGGGCAAGGCTGGCTGAGGCTTAGCCCTTCTGTTAGATCATCCTTGGCCTATCCTATCACATTGCTACACTGCTGTCCATTGGTCACTAGATTAAAATGAAAGCAAAAAGGGAATAGCGTTCCCAGGGTCATGGAATCTGTGCAGTGAAAGCTGTCATGTCATTTAAAGCTTCAATTTTTGAAACAGTGCTGCTGTAGTTTTCTCTTGTTAACTTACTTTTGTTATAGGATTGCTAGTGCTGAACGTCTATGAAAAGGGAAATGCATAACACCTTTCTGACCCTAAACACTACGGTTTAGTAAGCCCAGTAAGGTAGACTGAGGAAATATGAAATGCAAAAGACTTGCCTATCTGGTGACATCAAGAATGCCTTAATGAAGGAATGGGTATTTGAAATGGGTCCTAAAAGACAAAGAATAACCAGATCATTAGTTAAGAAATGAGAGGAGGGCCACTGAGATAGTTCAAAAAACTAAGCGCCTGCTTAGGAAAGTGCAGGGGCGTGAGTTTGATCCCTGCCTAGTAGCACATGCCAAGCCAGCCCACCCCCAGGGCACAATGAGTGTGCTACAGAGTCCAGGGCATGACAGCTCACACCTGTGATCCCAGCACTGGTGAGGCTGAAAACAGGAGGATCACTACGAATTTGAGCTGTGTAGCAAGACCCTGGAAAAAAAACAAAATCTATAAATGACAGGGCACTTTCTTAGAATCTGAAGAGAAAATGGATGAGCACTAGAGATACTTTGTAGCATCGCATCGATGGCTTTGAGGAAGGATAAGCAATGAAATGTTATAAAAGTAATATACAAGAACTTATTTACTGGTGGCTTTCTTTATTTTTTTTAATATTTATTTATTTATTTATTTATTTATTTATTTATTTATTTATTTTTCTTGTTTCAGAACTTTTTTTTTTTTTGTTTATTTATTTTTATGGCTGGCTCAGCCTGCCCTGAGGGCCTGGCTGGCACAGCATGTGGTGCAGGGGATCGAACCGCGGTCCCTGCAGCCACCTAAGCTTTCCTAAACAGGCGCTTTAGACCACTGAGCCATCCTGCCAGGCTGGTGGCTTTCTTTAAAGAGCACTATTATTTCCCTCTTTTTGACTCATCAGCCCACAAAACAGCAAATGCTCCTTTCTAGATGGCTTTGGAGAATGCTTCTCTGTAGCTAATTTCTGTAGCTAACCCTTGCCAAATCTTGCATTTGATTGATGGCAAATTCAGTACCCACCGTCTCACACTTTCCTCTGGGGAAGGAAATAATCGCTTTTCTTTTCCTGGGTTCCAGTTTCTGCCTTTCAGAGACCATAGTATTTGTGTGAAGGGGGAGTGCTCTATAAGCTGAGAGAAAGGTTTCCCTACTCAGTAACTGGAAGACTGAGTAACCCAGAGAAATAGAATGAATTCTTGTCAAAAATCCAACCCCTTTCCCCAGTACATATTTTCCACTTAAAAGGGTGGGAGAGGGGCTGGTATTTGGTTCTCAGTTGGTTCAAAATCCAGAGTGTGACCAGTCTGCAAAGGTCTGCTCAGGAGCATTACTGGTCTTTTCAAGTGAGTTTGAGCATTTACCTTTCATAGATGGGCAGCAATACAGAACAGGTTTATAGAAAAGACTGTGTTGCAATTTACAATAAAAAATTCAAGAGACAACAGTTATTGACACATCTAACGCTTTCCTGGGGAGCCACGATAAACTTTAAAAGAACTACATAGAATTGCCTGAACTCCATGTGGATCACCATAGGGCAAATGCAGCTATAAAAAAGGGTAGAATTATACTTTGAATTTACCTACAGTAAAAATGTTTCAAAGTACACTTGGGAAGTTGGGTATACTGCCTTATGTGCACAATTTTGCTAGAAGGAACAGGATTGGATCCGGTAATTTCTCTGATGAGATGCTTGAATCCTTTTACTACAGCCTGCATAGAATTCATCGTAAAGGGAGTTGAAATATTTAAATATAACTTGGTTATGATTTTTGCCCTGTGAAAAATTAGAAAATAAAACTATAACCACAGGATATTTTGTTTTGAAGTGAAAGGTATTGTGAGGTCTATTAATAATATTAAAATTATTAATGGGATATTCACTTGAAAGGAAATTTTTCGCATGAAAGACAAAAACTTACAAATCTTACAGTTAGCTAGAAAAAGGATGTATATATGAATTTTGAAGATCATAATTGAAAAAGAAAATATGTTCTCTTCCTTTAGAAAAGTGAAAGGATAGCCTTGTTTAATCTTCTATGAGTTCAATATGTGTAGTTCAATCCAGAGGGACTCCTGTGGGGATTTAATTAACGATATTTTGTGACTCCAATTAGAATGAGATTCTTAACCTTTCTAATGTGCTGACCTACCTTTACAGGGGAGAAAAATTATACCACAGGCATACCAAGTAATTAAATTTACATTAATGTTACCAAGAAATGTTAGTAACTTTTTGTTATTGGGAGATACTCCAAAAGGTCAGTAGATCTGACAAACTTTCCATTCTCAAACATAGTAAACAATTTCTTGACATGACAAACATATTGAGACTGTCTTGCTCCACTACTACTAGAATGCAAATATCATGCTGAGGGATGAATCACTACCACTGCAGGTCAGATAGTAGTTAAAAATTTATCATACATTCCAGTAAGGAAGAGCTAGTTATGGTTTCATCTTGGGCCTGAGACAAAGCTCTAAGAAGGAGTTAAGGGGTTCTGTTGATCAAAATGACGCTATGCTTTTAGCTGTGCTGATTACTTAATGTATCATGCTATCTAGGTTTAGAAGCAAATGCTCCATGCCAAATGAAATAAGTCAGATGCATAAGGAAAAAAATCATATGATTCTACATTTATATTCAATATTTATGTATTTATGGAAATCCTTTGAATATCAGCATTATAAAATAAACCTCCAGTCAAGATATAATGCACAGGATATTTGCCACAAAATAATCCATTTTATACCTCTTTTTTTGTATCAAATTGATGAAAACTGGGTGATCAATCCGTTTCTTAAGAAAGACACTGATACTTTGACAACAGGTGCTTTTCCTTTAGCCATAATGTACTCTGTGCATTGACCTATTATGTAACTATAATTTTTATGAATATTATTGTGATTCTATAAAAGTATTCTATAATCTTACAAAATTATCATGATTGTAGACACTCTAAAAATTAATATATGAGGTGAATTTTTACCAAATCCAAAGGTGACTAGAAGAGCTACAATTGAATAGAACATGATTTGAGATAAAACAAGTACTTTTAGATTTTTATGAAGTACAAAAGAAACAGGCAATATATTTTAAGAAGTGAAAAACAAAATTATCACTAAATAGAATTTTTGTTTTCTTTTTTCAGGACCAGGGATTAAACTCAGAAATGTGCACTTGGCAAGCAGGCATTTGAAGAATATTGAAACTGTATTAACTATATTAACTATACTTTTGGAATCAAATTATATGTTGACATTAAATTGATGTTAAAAAGAAAATCTAAAGTCATGTCAGAAGGAACTTTCCAAAAAGCTCTGAAAGGTAGAGGAGCAGTGGCTGCTTGACTTGTGCACAGCTAGGTGTTCCTTCCTGCCTACCTTATCACAGCCCAGCCTACAGAAAATGGTGAAAGAAATGACTTATTACGATGTTTCGAGGGTCAAACTCAGTGCCACCCAAGAAAAACTATAAAAGGCTTATAGGAAACTGGCTTTGAAGTGCCATCCTGACAATGAAGGGGAAAAGTTTAAACAGATTTCTCAAGCCTCTGAAGTTCTCTCTGATGCCAATAAAAGGGAATTATATGACAAAAGAGGAGAACAGGCAATTAAGGAGGGTGGAGCAAACCATGGTTTTGACTTCCCCATGGACATCTTTGATATGGTTTTTGGAGGGGGATCAAGGATGCAGAGAGAAAGGAGAGGTAAAAATGTGGTACATCAGCTCTCAGTTACCTTAGAAGATTGATATAATGGTGCCACAAGAACATTGGCTCTGCAAAAAGAATGTGATTTGTGACAAATATGAAGGCCAAGGTAATAAGAAAGGAGCTGTATAGTGCTGTCCCAATTGCCAAGGTACTGGAATGCAATTAAAAATGTATCAGATAGGACCTGAAAGGGTTTAGTAAATTCAGTCTGTGTGCATGGAGTCCCAGGGTCATGGAGAACACATCAGCCCTGAAGACCGATGTAAGAGCTGCAACGGAAGACAAAGAAGATTCTAGAAGCTCATATTGACAAAAGCATGAAAGATGGCCAGAAGATAACATTACATCATGAAGGAGACTAAGAGCAAGAGCTAGAGGAGACATTATCATTGTGTTAGATCAGAAGGACTGTGCTATTTTTATTTGATACTTTAAAATAATGAGAATCACTATTATTATAGTGTTGTTGTTGAAGGTAACATGTAAAGAATATTTCCAGGATGACGATCAACCTAATCAAGATGTTTATGTTAAGTGGGGAAAATGAGAGCCTGAGGGAAAAGACAAGGAGAAATCTTTTCATGTGCATAGATATATGGCTAGTTGAACTACTGTGTGGCTTCCAAAAGCCAATATCCACTCTTGGCAAGCAAACCATTTTTATCACCTCTCATTCAGGTCAAACTGTCAAGCATGGAGAAATCAAGTGTATGCTAAATGAAGGCATGCGAATTCATCATAGACCATATGAAAAGGGTTTCCTAATCATCAAAGGTAAGCTTTCCTGAAAATGGCTTTCTTTCTCCTGATAAACTCTCATTGCTGGAAAAACTGTTCCCTGAAGAAACAGATGAAATGGATCAGGTAGAACTGGTGGACTTTGATCCAAATCAGGAAAGACGGCTCCATTCTAATGGAGAAGCCTATGAGGATGACGAACGTCATCCCAGAGGTGGTGTTCAATGTCAGACCTCTTAATGGGGCCAGTGAATACTGCTCACTGCTGGCATGTAGAGTACAGCAGTGAGTGCGCGAAGGACTAGAATCATCATGTACTCAATATTCGCTATTGTTTTGGTTTCAGTATTCAATTATAGTAGTGTTTTCAAAGTTAAGTGAAGAATAAACACACATACAAAAAATAATAACAAAATCATGGTGTTTCTTTTTCTTTCAGAACTGGGGATACAACTCAGGACCTTGCACTTGGCAGGTAAGCACTTATACCCCTGAGCTATCTCCCCATCCCCAATAAAATCATGTTTTATTGAGCCAATTCCCTGAAACTTAAGATATATTTCTTTAAAATTTCCTAAATAAATAAATAAAATTCACAGCCTTCAGTACCCTGTGCAGAGCAGGACCAGAATAAATTGAGACCGACAGTGAGTGAAGCCTCTGTAACATTCCTATCTTTATATCAGCATGCCCTTTTATATGCTTTTTAGTGTTAGGAAGGAAGGGAGGGAGGCACGCAGTCTAACCTGTAGAATAAAGGTATGCACTCTTAGACTGACCAATATTGAATCTCTCAGACCAAGTATATCATTTAGTTACTATGTTGAATTATTTTCTATGCTGACTTTAGCAAAAGGATCATTACAGCTCTTTCAGGATCACAAAGCTGATCAAACACCTCTCTACCAAACACACACACACACACACACACACACGAAAAAAAAAAAAAAAAAAAAAAAAAAAAAAAAAAAAAAAAAAAAAAAAAAAAAAAAAAAACCTCTCTAGAAGTATCTATGCTCTATGCCTCTAGGTAGCTACTGTTCAAGTAAACCATGGAGAATAAACAACATGAGGATGCTTGAGATTGAAGTGGGCCATTTGTACATTCAAACAGCTAGAGTGCATTCTTTTAGTAAGACGCAGCATATTTCAAGACACTTTTATGGATTGAAGTGTTAATGTATCATCCAGGTACTTCATGTTCTCCAAAGGACTAATTCACTATTAAAAATCTGAAGAGAAATAAATAGTATACAAATTATAGTAGTCTTTTAAAATTAACTTATGTGTAAAGTGCAAGAAAACATGTAAGTACTGTATGTATGTATGTATATATATGTATATATATATATATATATATATATATATATATATGAATGAGTGAAAAAGATAAGATATAAAGTTGTTTACTTGTCTAAACAGTAAAGTAAAAGGACAGCTCATTTCATGCTGTTCTTATTTAAAAGTATGGGGATATACTGAACAATAATGAAAATCTTCCCAATCAAAGTCCTCCAAAAACTTGATTAGTTTTTTCTTCTTTGATAATGAATATTATTTTTCTGGCTTAATAGCTGATCTTCAGCCTTCTAAATACTTTAAGTGCCCTTTACACTTGCAGTTGGGGTAAAATAATGAGTTCAAATAGTAAGCTGAACCAAAAATATAATTAGAATGAAAAGATGGTTTTATTCCATTTATGTGCTAGCTGACTGATAACTATAACTGAACCTGCATATCTAAAGCACACAATTTAGGAATTACAGAATTAAACCTAGTTGCAAACATTAATCTCTGACTCCATCTAGGATTTGGCAAATATTTCAGAATATTTAAACATTAAAAAGATGGTGCATAGGAGGCTTAGATTCAATAGCCTCCAACATCACAAGTGTCACTGGTGGCCCACTGCAATTGCAAAACATTTGACTGTGTATGTATCTGCTTCCTCTTAGTCCAAAGAGAAGTATATTCTTTTCCTTTTTTTTTTTTTTTTTCTAAGCAACATCAATAGGGAGGTGAGTCATGCCCACACACTGTACTCTGTACAATGATTGTGAGGACAATATGCAATATGTCAACTTTCAAAGAAAAGAAAGGGGAAAAGAAAAAAAAAAAGTAATGTTGATTTAGAAAGGTTAATGTTTAATTGTTTGATCAATCTTATATACCTATATGTATTAATCTAAACTGATCTGATGATGAAAATATGTAATATAACCATTGTTAAATTTAAGCAATAAAAAAATTGAAACTCAAAAAAAAGATGGTGCAACTATGAGTAAATAATTATCTTATTGTATATTTCCCTATTTCTGCTAGCCATGCATACACAATTTATATTATTATCAGTCTGTTTTATTTATTTATTTATTTTTGAAGAACCAGGAATTGAACTCAGGTCCTTGCATTTGCAAGGCAAGTGGTTATTCTACTGAGCTATCTCCTATTCCTTATCAGTCTCTTTTAAAAAGCTACAGAATTTTGTCATATAATAGACTTGGATCAGTGTATTGTTCTACAGAAAATAATATCTAAATCACAATTAATTATGCACTTCTTTTTTTTACTGGATTATGTTATATAGCTAAGTGTAACTGGTATTTTTCTTCAGACTATTGTTTTTTGTTTGTCCAGCTTAGCCCAACCCTGAGGGCAGGGCTGGTGTGACATATGGTGCCCAGGATCTAACTGAGGCTGCCTGCAATTTAAGCTTACCCAAGCAAGTGCTTTAGACTACTGAGCTATCTTGCAAACCCCTGAGAGTATTTTTAAATTTTTCACACTTAATATTGTAATCCAGTCTTATTTACTATGAATATATTATCTGAAAAATAAATTTGTCACATCCAATTAATTAAACACTGGACATTTTGAGATCTTACGCTGATTCTACATGGACATCTGATTGCAAAAGTTCTAATAAACTTCCACAGTGACTTTAAACTTGATTTTCATATTGCACAACTATTTATTAAGTGAGATTAACCTATCTACAATGATTGAGGAACCCATCTGAAGTACTCAAAAAATTTTAACGTAAGGAATACATATTAATGGAAGACACTGAACACCAAGTTTCACATTGTTCAATAATTCTATGGGTGAATTACCCAAGAAGAAACTAAAAATACTCAAACATGAATATCATATACTATCTACTAAGTCAGAATCTCCAGAGAAATCTAGAAATTTGCATTTGGAGATAACTTTCCCAGGATATTATGATGTATACCTGGGTTTGGAAAAGAAAAAATAAACTTGTAACTCACATTATAAATGTCTTCACTTATTGTCCAAATTAAAGTACTGAAGTCAAAACAGGCTAATCTGTTCTTCCAAACAAGCTAAAGTTATCTATCATCCTCAAATCTATTTGAAAGCATTATTTTTCATTCTTGTTTTGTTTAATTACAAGCACAGAGAGTCCTTCTGGAAATTTCCAGCTTTCCACTTCATTTTCCTGCTCAGGGCTCATAGTAAAAATCTATGTTCTGATTCTAATGGGGTATGCTTCATGGAGCTGGACATATTGCTAGACAATAAGAGGAAAAGTTAGGTGGGAAGAAAAGTAATAAAGGCAAAAGATCATTAGAATCACCAAGAAAATATACATGGCTAGACATTTTTTTCCTGATTTACTCATTACATTTCAGTGAAATGTATAGGATGTATAATTCTTAATTGTTGCAGGGAAGATGAAAGTCCATAAAGAACCAATATACTTGAAGTATAAAGGAGGTAGAAAATTTACTTATATAGCTGTAGAATTCACCAGGTGGTGCCCAGGGCTCTGTTCTGAAGCACTGAAGTTCTGAAGACTCCGCATATTGTGCATTCCTTATGTTAAATGGCTTAGCACAGATTCTGAGCAGCAAGTCATATGAAGCAGAGGTGAAATTTCATTATCATGTAAAAACCTGAACATTCTTCGTATAATAGATCACCTATTCTGTTACTTAAATTAAAGTTCTCGGGCCAGGCTTTCCTCATTTTTTTAAACACCCTTCAAGGTTTTTTTTGTGTGTGTGTCATCCTCTTTTCTCTTTCCTATTGCTATTCATATGCATTTTACCAAGATATCTTGTTATTAAAATATTAATAACTTGAACAGAGGCTGGCAACTATAGAGAAATAAATGAGGTGTAACAATCAAATGGGAAAATAATCCAATAACAGTTGTAAAAAGTAAGAGATATTGAATAAATTATACAAGTACAATACATCAATCTAGGCAATACATATGAAAGGATGGACTTTTTCCATTAAAGACAAAGACTATCCAGGGAAGAGAAAAATAAAGTAGAACACAGATCTATATCTTGCTAACTAATACACATTTAAAAGGAATATGCAATAGAAAGACTAGAAATAACAAAAGAAGCTAATGAAAATAAAAAATTAAGGCTGGTACAAAAGTTTGGTTTAAATGCTAAATCAAATAAAAGTGGATACATGAATAAGAAAAAGTTTCCAGGATGCTGGCTCATTCCTGTAATTCCTACACTTGTAAAGCTGAGGTAGAGCTATTGCTCCAAGTTCAAGGGCAATCTAGCTTACCTAATGAGTCAATGGCCGGTCTAAATTATTTAGCGAACCCTGTCTCAAAAAAAAAGTTAGTAGGAAAGTATGTCAAGTCATATAACCATACAGACAACAAAACAATATATTGGAGTCCTTGAAATGGAAGGAAAGGTTTATTTAGCTCATGGTTAGTAGAGGTTTCAGTCCAGGCTCAGCTGGCCCCAAGAAAGGGTGATGCATGGTGCTGCGCAGCCATTTATGGTGGCAGAGAAAAGAGAAGAGCAAAGGGAAGGGCGGCAGCTCCCAGGGCTCGCTAGCCTCTTTTCCCTCCTTACACTGTGCTGCAGGTTACCCAACCTAGGGCCTTGCTAGAGCGCTCACACCTGCAATACCAGCACTGGATCAAGAATCAATCGCACCTCCAGAAGCTACCCCATGAACACATGAGGCTTTTGGGGGACAACTAGACACAAACCATAGCAAAGACCTAAGAGCTAATAAAGAAAAAGAAGTTCAAGAACATCTGTAATATGTTCTTGCGCACATTAAAACTTTGTGAAAAGTGCTCATATGGTTCTGTTATTTTTAACACAAATTTTAAAAATGTAACTTAATCCATATACAATGAATAGCACAATTAGAATAATATATTTACTTAACATTTTATGTATATCAGAATAAAGAAAATTTCCCTAAAATAACCTTGCTTTTATTCATAACTACAACAAATACTTTCTTTTTTTTTTTTTTTTTTTTTTTTTTTTTTTTTTTTTTTTTTTTTTTTTGTCTTTTTGAGACAGGGTCTCGCTATGCAGTTGAGGCTGGCCTTGAGCTCAATTTTGTAGCCCAGGCTGATCTCGAACCTGCACCAATCCTCCTGCCTCAGCCTCCCAAGTGCTGGGATTACAGGCGTGAGCCACCACGCCCGGCAAATACTTTCAAAAACTGCATAACAAAAACTAAAAAATGAAAGAAATATGCATTTGCCTTGAGAAACCAGGGAAGAACAATAAACTGAAGTAAAAGAAATCTAAAGCAAAACTGGATACAAGATAGACTTGAAAGATCCAGCAATGGACTTGATCTAATACAGTGAAAAGGAAAGGTTAAAATGATGATGATGATGATGATGATGATGATGATGATGATGATGATGATAATAACAATAGCTAAATCTAGTAACATTGCCAGGAATGTCCAGGGGCAAATAAGGACATTTTAGCATGTACTCACATTCCATCTTCTACAAACCAAACCTCAAATCTAATTATGTATTTCTTGTATTTAAAAATGGAGAGATAAATTATTTTTTCTTCTATATGCTTTGCATTAGTAACTTGTTTCTCACTGAGACACAAGGCCAACACCAAAAAATTTAAAAATGAGAAGTGCATTTTGACTTGTATTTCAGCCCATGATCAGCTAGCACCAAAGGCAACACAACACGGCAGATTAGTGTTATTCTGACCACATAGCTTCCCAGAAAGAGCAAAGGCAGTAGATAGGGGGACTGGTGTGACCTTCCAAGCACTTGATCAATAGCATGCCTTTTCCAAGGCCCTCCTCCCAACGTCATGGCACTGTAGCACCCCCACAATCCAATCACCTTCCACAAATGGTTTATAGAAAATATATTTCTGTCTGACTCCAAGGCAGTGCAGTATGGAAGATAAAATGCTGTTCATGATGGCCAAGGAACATAATAAAAAGGAGGAGTTAGGGAGGGAGACTTGCCCTTTAGGGAGACATTCTACCAGGGACTCACCTCTTCTCACCAGACCCTGCTACTCATCACCAAGCTAGCCGTAGGGCCACCACAATCCATTCAGCATTCTCAAGTCCCCACCTCTGAATGCCTAATGTTTTGGGAAGATACATACCTATAAACTGTAACATGCTTCTGGCCTGCTTCTCTCCAAATCACACACCTCCAAATTAAAGGATCATATCAATTAAGTTCAAATAAGGAAGGAACTCAAGGCACAAAGATGTTTAAAAACATGCTTCAGGTGTCAAAAGGAACTACAAAGGAGTGAAAGCATATTGGACATGCTATGCTGTCCATGTCACATGCTAACACGTGAATGATCTCAAGCAAAGCTCTTATTAGTCCTGGATTCCTCATCTCATATATACAATGTCCAAATTCCTATTATACTAGACATCCTCTAATCTTTGAAATTTGCATTATTATTTTTCATATAAATCCATTGAAATGTAGGAGATAACTGGTTATGTTTATACAAAATTTATTTTAATATTCATGTAATAAATTCCTTTTGGGGTGAAACCAAAAGAATAATTACAAGCTTTTAAATTTTTACATTTTTTACAATTACTTAGCAGTCATATGTCAGGTATTATACTTCGGACTTTAATAAGTAACAAATAATGAGTATTAACACTCTCATTTTTCCAAAGAGGAAACTGAAGCTTTGTTTAAATATCTTTTCAGAAATAATTCTACCGACAAAAAAATCCAATCAGAATATCCAACTGTTAGCTGGGCGTGGTGGCGCACACCTGTAATCCTAGCACTTGGGAGGCTGAGGCAGGAGGATCAAAGTGAGTTCGAGACCAACCTGGGGTACAAAAGCGAGCTCAAGGCCAGCCTGAACTGTATAGCGAGACCCTGTCTCAAAAAGACAAAAAAAAAAAAAAAAAAAAAAAAAGAATATCCGACTGTTAACTGTAAGTCCATAGTTATTTTCTTCCCACTGAATTGTGATTTACTTACTGTATTTACCACTTAGATCAAAACAGAGCCCAATACACTACTGCCATTCTAAGTACTAAGGATCTTAAGGATCTTTAATCTTTTTTTGTTGTTGTTCAGGGTCTCACTATGAAGCTTGGGCTCATAGTAATCCTTCTCTTTCAGCCTTCCAAGCACTGCTATTACATGTATGAGTCACCAAGGTTTGTTTTGATGGTTGGCTTGGTACAGGGTCAACACGCCATATGGTACTGGGGATTGAAACTGGGTCTTAGGCTTGCCAGGCAGACACTTAGACCACTAAGCTATCTCCCCAGATACAGATCTTTAATCTTGTATCTGAAGTCACTGTTCAATATCTCAGATAAGTTTAAATTTGAAGAAACTTGTGACACACAAAGGTAAAAACTATAAATTTTGAAGTTAAGGCTAGATTCTATAAAGCTAAAATCTTTGGAATGTCAATATGGTCAGAGGTTATAGTATTCAAAAAGTTGTATAAATTTGGACTTTGTCTGGCTGAAATTAATATTTAATAGATCTTTCTTCATATTGGCACATGTAATACCAGTTTCTAGGATATAAGTTGAGGAGAAAAGATTCACACTTCTAGGAAAATATTAATATCAGTATATGGGCTGGTGAGATAGCTCAGTGGTCTAAAGCACCTGCTTTGGCAAGCTTAGATAACCACAGGGACCATGGTTCAATCGCCAGTACCACATGCTGCGCCAGCATTACACCCAGGGCAGGCTGAGCTGGCCATAACATAACTAAATAAAGTTTGGGGCTGAGGAGATAGCTCTGTGGCACAAGTGCTTGCATGGCAAGTGCAAGGTTATGAGTTCAAACCCTGGTCCCACAAAAGAAAAGTCAGTATAGATGAGGGAGACTCATCCATAGTTTGAAAATGTAGATCCAGTGTAGCTACACCTTCTAAAGACTCTAAACTTCAGGAAATGAGAATGAGCAAAATTATTTTGACTATATGAATTCACAAGATTAAATTGGTGCTTACATTGAAGAGCTTGCACAAATGTATGTGAGAAAGCTATATCTGGATTCTGTAGGTATATGCCACTTTTTTCAAGAGACCATGCAGTTTTTCTCTGGACCCTACTCAGAAACAGGGAAACAGAGAATCTATTTTGTATGATGTTGAAAAGACATGGAAACAAATGAGGAGTTATAAAACAATAAAGACTCCATTCAAAAGGGCTGGGTTTTACGGTTTAGTAAAGAGGAAAGGAAAAGACAATTAAAAAATCAAGGGGAATACCAAGGAACTCACTGAGGTTCAAAAATGACATCTAGATTGAGGCTCTGATAGTCAGCAGACACCAAACAGTAATTTTCTCTTCCACTGGGAATGGATTTTAATAGGTTAAACTGGGAACAGCAACTCGATACAGATGAATATCCATATTTAAGTTTGCATTAGTCCCACATGTAGGGATCTGATATTGTCAGAACAAAGCAATAACACTGAATCAGATGGCATCTATTTATATTTCAGCCACTATACATGTTACTCCTTCAGATGGAATGATACCTAGCATTTCTCTTTCTTGGATATTTTAGCCTAATAAACATTTCCTATTTAATGAATACTCACGGTAATGACTGAATAGGTAAATGACAGGGACCCTGCTGAGGGGCTCAACAGAGTTGCTGGAAAACAATCATTACTTTATAAAAACCTAACTTTGAATTTATTTTTCTCATTCTGCTACTATTCTAAAAATGGTTAATCATTTTCTCTTTATGCTTTTCTACTGTTCATAGCACAGAGCAATTTATGTATACCAAAAACAACGTATTTACAGAATAGAACAATTTTAACATCAACAAGAACTATAACCCCATTTTGTTGTTCAAAAGATGTCACATTTCAATATAATTGCCCAGCATTTTTAGTGAGCTATTTATAATCAGTGGGGCCACAGAAAGTAGTAAAGGCATTTGTGATGGCTGTTGCTCCACTTTAACTGCATGTGACCAAAAACTATACCATCAATCCTTTGAAAAGTATTTCCACTTTGTATTACTATAGTACATATTTAAATATGTTAATTCTTTAGAGCTGTCACTAAATTTAAAAGAAATATCACAAAATGAGAAAGCTGTAAAAGTTTGTGTAGTCTAGGTCAGGGTTTCTTAAGCTTTAAGAGCCATCCCTCTCTTGCCTCACTGTATAAGCTTTCCCACCACTGGAATAAATTACCTGACACTCACCACTTAATTTGCATCATTGTTTCAAATGATTCAGTCTGGGGTCACCCAGCTTTAAGGCAGGCGCGTTATGGTGGAAGAGCATGACATAACATTGATTAATTCATGGTGGCTGGGAAGTAGAGCAGGCAAACACCACAAAAGAGGAAGGGGCCAGGAATGGACATGTCACCCAAGTTCCACCCCTGAGACCCACCCAGACATATCCAAAAGCATGCTTTGCTAATCCTCTAGGAGTCTCCAAGGCCAATCAAGTTGACAATTGGACTTAACCACCACACCCACCATATAGTTCCTTAGCTCTTTTAAAAACTTACATACAGTATAACACTTAGAGGAAAAAAAATGTCTTCCTTTAAATGTAGGGCATGAACTTTGCTATTCCATAAACTAGAAGATAATGTTCTATAAACAAGTAGATCTATTGTAAGTGGCACAAATGCTTCAATTTTAATGCTCAGAATGACATGGAAATATAGGATTCTAATCACTTCATGGTCTACAATACATATGTAGATCTTTTCATAGCTTCATTTCTTCTCTTCATATTCTTGACTCTAATAATTCAGAGAAAATAGAAAATGTTAGTTATTAGGACTTTGAATTAAGTACAATGTTCCTATCTAACGTGAAAATAATAAAGAGATTAGAAAATATGATATGGACACAACGTCTACTACGAAACTATTGTGGAAGGCCTGTACTATATGCTCTTTGGATAAATGAGAATTATTACTTTATTCTAAGAAATAATAAAACCAGGACAGAGAATTCAAGAAATTTATCTAAAGCTTTTTTTTTTCCTCATTGTAACTTAAAATCAGGTTTGGAGATGCAGCAGAACAGATAATCAGCTCAAATCCAATTGTAAGCAAACATCAGTACGTGCGGACCCTGTCTCCAGTACTGGTCCATTGTCTTGCAAGGCTGTGAGCCTGAAAGAAGAGAACTAACAGTCAAAAGCAAGTTCCCACTGGTTTTTGGGGCACTTCATAAGTAGCAGCCCAGGAATTAAAGAATAGAGAGAATATCAGTCTCGCCAGTACCAGAAATTGAGAGTTGAACAAGGAGAGGTTGAAGTAACTGAAGGATACATGTCAGGGCACTGCAGACACAAAAGCTAGGCAGTAGAGGAACACTACAACTCTGCATAGGTGTTACCCTAAGGGTTTAGTGAATTCTGCAGAACTATGCATATTGATAGAAAGACTTTATGAGGCTCACAGAGATTGTGAGCTAAAAGAAGATTTTGAAATTTATCTGGACGGTGCTGGACGATATTAGATTTAGGATCGGAAAGGTAGCATCAAAAACCACATATCTAGTTATTATTTCAAAAAGGCTATAGTATAAGAGAAGATACACAGTTATCTGAGTGTATACTCCATTAATGCTGCCTCGACAAAATGTAGAACTTACACAAAGCATGAATAAAAATTACCAAAAGTTAACTTCCTTATAATAGAAGACTATTATTTAACATGTGGCAAGAACTCCTATACTTATAACACAGCATATTTTTAAATTTTTGGAGGAGTAAAGAAGTGTGATATAGCTAGAAAGAAATAAATACTAAAACAAAACAGATCAAGAGATAATATATAAGGCCTGGGAGATAGCTCAGTAGAATAAGCACTTGTCTGGCTAGCACAGGGTCCTGAGTTCAATCCCCAGTCAGTACTGGAAAGAGACAGAGAGAGAGAGAGAAACAGACAGACAGACAGACAGACAGACAGACAGACAGAGAGACAGAGAAAGAGAGAGATAGCTCAATAGACTAAAGTGCCTGCTGCTTAGGCAAGCACAAGATCCAACCATGGTTGTATCTCCGGCACCACATGGTGCACCAGCCCCACTGCCAGGGCTGAGCTGGCCATACAATGTGAGAGTAGTGGCACACACCTGTAATCCCAGTGCTGGGAAGGCTGAAAAGCAGCAGGATCACTATGAGTCCCAGCTGCAGTGAGACCCTACAACAACCAAATACATTAAAAATGATAATAATAACAATATTTATAAATATATTAAAGATATAGATTAATGGATGCCAGCAAATCGATGAGAAATTTCAAGGTAAAAAGAGAATAAAAAACTCAATACTGAGAATATATTATATGAGATACATTGAATAAGTTTATAGTAGGCTGAAAAATAGTAATGAACTTAAAGATTGCTATGGAAATTGATTAAATAGGCAGCTTATAACAAAGTATGGCATTTGTGACCTTATCAGAAAGTCTAACTTACAAGTAAGTGGAGATGGAAAAAACTGAACCAGGAAAAAAAAGGAGCGAATAAGTGCTTTATTATTTTCACATTTAATGAAAACTTGTAATCCCGCATGTAGCAGAAAGGCATAAAAAAAAAAAAAAACATGAAACAGAATGGCTCCAAATAAAGCCACACCTAGAATTGTCCTTGTCACATTGCTGAAAGTTAATGCTGACAAGAAAATGTTTAAATTAACTCTGTGAAAAGTCACAAATTATGCTAGTCACTTTTGTCCCCCCATCTCTGGGACAAAATGCCCCACACCTATAGCCCCAAGGAAAAGTTCCATTTAGCTTACATTTTCCAATGGACTCAGCTTTGAGTCCACAGGCTCCAAGGCACAATGTACCACAAAGGTACATTTATGTACCTGCTCATGGCATGGCAGTCACAAAGCACAGGAAGACAGAAATGAACCTTTCCAGGTCACTCACCTAGCAACCCAGCCCCAACCTAGTCCCACATCCTAAGAGCATACTCATCTGAGTCTAGTGAGGCACTCCAAGCATAGCGACTATGTAATCAGTCACATTTTAAACACATGAGACTTGGAGGTCTCAATTTAGATTTCAATAGTCACATATATAGATGACCAGCATCAATATTGTCACTGGTAGCATAAAATGTATAATTTATGTGACAATATAATTTTAAAGTTTTAACAAATACCACTTGGAATTTCATGTCATATAAAAGTTTTTTTTTTTCAATAATAATACCAAAGACATTTTCAGGTAAATAGCAGCTGAGTGAATTCACTGCCAGTAACAGTGAGTCATAAGAAATTTCAAAGAAAGTGCCTTAGTCTGAAAGCAAATTATAACACATGAAAACTTGTAAGTAAACAACAACAACAAAAGAATACTCTAAAAGTAAATAGCAGAGTGACTTGAAAGATTTTTTATTTTTCATTTCTTAATTTTTTGTGAAATAGCAAGATTTATGGGTGCCTTATGTCTCCAATAGGATATCTCTATGCTCTCTGGATATTTGCCCTTGGTCTGAGAGGGTGTCTATTATGGTGATGTCAGGGAAACATATGCTACAGAGACAACATGAAAGGACCCAGGAAGAAAGGAAGAAGAAAGTGGATGTTGTGTTCTGTGGCTTATCAGAACTCAGAAGCAGAGCTCTTGTAATAAAGGACGACCATAAGCAGTTAACTTATTGTATTATCTTGCCATGGCCACAGTTCATTGTCGGTGTCCGATATCTTAACAGTACAAAATTACTATCCAATGGAAATAATGGTAAATTCAAGAGTGCAGATGTTTGAAACCATCTTTATGGAGGCCAGAAAGAGTGATTTACCATGTCCAAATGGTAATTATGGGCCCCGAATCTGCCAGTCTCTTCTTCCACCATCTAAGGCCATGCTACAAAGAAAACTGACATACAAAGCCATGCTGGACTTCCCTGCATCATGAAGGGAAGCAGCCAAAGCCCCCAGAGCTCTTAAAGCTGACTGAGAAAATTTGCTTCAATTTTGTGACAAATCCTGCTCATGATTGTCAGAAATAGCAGGGAGATCATTGGTTGGTACTGGTCAGACGTCTCATTTCAGGAGAATGAAAAATATTATTTCCCCCACGTGGGAAAAATTCTTTAGTCTCTAAAACCATAACAGCAGGTTAAATGTTTAATCGGATCATCCTATCTGTGCCAATCCTTATTGCATATACTTAAGGAGACTAGTGGTGGACCATTAACTGACTTGGGACTATAGGGTCAAGAGGTCAAGTTATCTTAGGAAAACAAACTAGGAGTCATGTGTGGAGACACTTAGAAGTTTTTAGTGGCCCCTTCAAAATGCAAAATGTGTAGTACCTTGAGCCTAACCTTACTTCCAAAAGTCTTTCTACAGAAATGTTAGTTCAAGCTCACAAAAGATAAGCGAAATGATTATTTATTGTAATAGTATTTTCTTGGGCATTGAAACTGCATGCAAAACAAAAAATATCCCTGTAAGGGATACTTGCAGGGTTTCCTGAATCAAATGGAAAGCTAGAGTTAAATATCTCAAACTTTCTTCCAATTATAAACTCCCAATTCCCTCAGCTGTAGGAAGTCAGGAGGAATGAAAGAAGCAAAAAAAAGATGGTGGGAGCAGGGAAATGTACAGATGTAAAAGTGTACACTGTAAACAGCAAGCAAGGTCACATGCTTGGGACAGATAAATGCAAATCACTGGCAGGCCCAGACCACAGTGCAACAGGATACTGAGCCAAGGATGATCCTGGCACGTACAGTCCGTGTTCCTGTAGTCAGCTGGATGAATTTCTGGTACCTCTGAAATTATGCAGGGGAAATGTCATGGAAAAAAGGAAACTAGGACCCCTTGTTGTGTAAGACCTCTTGCTACACCCTTGTAGAATCAAGATTACATGTTTATGAGTTTTTTGTTTGTTTTTCTTTGTTTTTAAAGACAAGGTCTCACTATGTGGTTCATTTTCACCTTGAACCCACCATGTAGCCCAGGCTAGTCTTGAAACATTAGTGATCTTCCTGCCTCAGCATCCCTTGAGTTCTGGAATTACAGACATGCAGTGCTTGGCAAGTTTACATACTTTAATGAGGCAGGAACAAAACAAAAACATAACAAAACCACCTTGAAACTCAGGTAAAGTGGTAGGGAGTTGTACTAATCTGTATAAAAACATGATATTCTAGATAGAAAAAGCAGCAACAATACATTTTCTCACTTTTTTGGAGGCTAAGTGCAAGTTCCAGGTCATAGCTGATTCTGTTTCTTTTTTCCTGCATTGTAAGGAGCTATCTTTTCACTATGCCCTTAGCATAATCACTCCTTGAGGGAGTGGGATGGGCGAGGGAGAAAGCTCATTCTCTTTCTTCCTGTAAAGTCATCAGTTGCATCCTATTAGGATTCTTATCTTCATGATCTCAATGACTGTAAATGCATCCAGAAATCCCCATTTCCAAGTACAGTAATATAATTTTGGGCTTCAAAATGTGTTAGAAGGGGTCTGGCACATTTCAATCCATTAGAAAAAGAAAGAAAGCAACAAAACCTCACATAGCAGGAGGAACATTTTAACTTGGGAGGGGTGTAAACACAGGACTGGGAAGAGCAAGTTAGTTTGAAAGTCATCTTCTAATCCTGAGACTCCTGGAGAAGACAGAAAGGGAAAAGACAGCACTGCCAGCGGCAGGAGATGCAGCTCTCATCTTCAGAGTATAAAGCATTGTCAAACCACAAGACATTAAAACTTTAGAAAAGTACCTGATAGCCATGGAAGATTTTTAAAAGGGATTAGAACTCCATATTTAAGAGATCTCTGCTAATAGACTTACAAAACGTTCTGACTAGTCTTTTTATAATTACAAACTTGCTTATTACTTTCTAGATTCTTCTGTCAATGCCTCAATAGCTGTTCAAAAGATATCAAATCAATGATATGTGAGATGCTGAGGTCTCCAGACCTTATCTTTGTCATCTTTGTTAAAGTCATTACTGTTTACTTGATAAAAGTCAAGTATTGACTGTATTCATAATTATCCTGCTGATGTTATTATTTGGCTCATGTATGTTTAATAGTTTTTTTGGTTGGTCTTCTCCCAATTTAAAGTGATTCTATCCAAGATAAAAAGGCCTTTAGATAGAACCTCTGGAGATTATCTCTATCTGCCAGTTCACAATTACAACCCCTTTCAGCCTGAAGAAGCCAGAGCGGTCATCACCCATGATTTCCTCACAGCATTTCAGGTTACTTCTTCAGAGGGGGTAATGTTGTAGACAGCTGAATTAGATAGAAATATTATAGGCAGTTAGATAGGGCCAGGCTCTCAAGGTGCCTTCATAAGTATAAACGGACACTCCTCTGCTATGTGCCAGGTCTCAAGACAAGAGCAGACAAATACAGCCAAATACTTTTCTAAGGATGGGCATCAGGGATTGATATTCTAAGTAGGTATCAATCACCTTGAAAGAGCCCAACTGAGTCACTAACACAACCCCCAACAGGAAGAGACTGGATTTAATCTATTTTACCTGAGCAATGCTGCTTGTAATCTCATGGGTTGCTCATAGTATTGTCCCACCTCATGCCCACCTACGTGAGTTCCCATGCCTTCACTATCTTAGATCCATCTCACTACATGGTTTTCCTCTATAAAAGTCCCTGGAGAGATAACTTCCCAGGTAACTCCCACTCATGACCCACCTTCTATCCCTCTCTTGGACAGGAGCTTTCTTTCCCCCAGTAAATCTATTCCGCTCATAAAAAGTATATATATATATATATATATATATATATATATATATATATATATATATATAATTTTTTAATTTTAATTTTTTTTTGGTACAGGGTTTCTCTACACAGCTAGGACTCATAGAGGTCTATCTTAGTTACTTTCCTCTCGTTGCTGAGACAAATACCTGACACTCAAAATGAAGGAAGGAAAGGTTTATTTAGTTCATGGTTACTGGAGGCTTCAGTCCATGTTTGGCTGGCCCAAGGCTGAGAGGAACAGGGCAGAGAGAATCCAGTTCATGGCAGTGGAGCAGCAGCAAAATGGTGGCAGAGACAGCCAATCAATTAGGGCAGCAGGGCAGCAGAGCAGCAGCAACAGCTCTAGTCTGTCTCTCTTTATATTACATTCAGGCTCTCCACCTTAGCCCCCGCCTTAAGCAACACCCATAATCCCAGAAGTACTTCGACCCATAATCCCATCAGTACTAAAACCCATAATCCCAGGGATCATGGATCAAGTCTCAAACTCTATAAGTCCCCGCCCAATGACTCCATGAGGCTTTGGGGGGACAACTAGACATAAACCATAGCAAGGTCCTTCTGTCTCAGCCTTAGGACTACAGGTGTGTACCAACGTGCCTGTTCCAGCATGGCATGGGGATGGCACAGTGCACAAGGTACCTGAGTTCGAAGCCATGTCCTTGGGTTTGCCAGGCAAATGCTTAGACCATGAAGCTATCTCCTCAGTACCTCAAAAAATTCCTCACCTAAAGAAGAATATAAATGACCTAAAAGGGCACACACATGAAAATATTCTCAAAGTTAGATCTAAGAATGTGTAAAAAAAAATCACAATGCGATGAATTTCTATTTTTACTACAAAATATAGATTAACAAATTCCAGTTGCTGAGGGCCAGTTTAATGCAATACAGAGGAGGTAATTATAAATGTTAGTAAAACTGACACAGAAATAAATTGAGTCTGTGCTAGACCTCTATGACTTGTCAGAGAAAACTGATTGCTTAGGGACGGATTAACTGTTTTTTATTTGAAAGAGAATAGAAAAATAATAAATAAAGAATGAGAAATGATACACAATTTTAAAAAGATAAAATGACAGATATTTAACAGTGATTGTTATATTGCACCTTGCTGTCTTCACTGTGCTTGCTCAAATTGCATATATAAGCATATAAAATTGGTCAAAAAAAAGTTTTAAGTATTAAATACTACCTTCAAAAACTGATATAAATTAGTAGTGCAATCATTTTAGGTATCTCTTTATCTATCTATCTATCTATCTATCTATCTATCTATCTATCTATCTATCTGATTTTTCCCTTCTTTCTTCCATATATTTTCTCCTTGCCCTTATCTTAGTTGGGTATTACGTATGTTCAGTTTCTTTCCCTTTTACTGTATCTATGGTACCTTTCAGATTTTGTTTACTCCTCTAGATTCTTATCCTAGCGTGACAATGTAATGTTTTCACATGTGAGTTTAATTTATTTCAATTATGACTATAGCCTCTAGCTGCATCCATTTAACTAGAAAAACTTTACTTTTATTTTTCTTTATACCTGAGTAATAATCCACTGTATAAAATGGATTTTATCTATTTATCATTTCAAAGGCATTTGGATTGTTTCCAAGAAGTATCTATGACAAAGTGCACTGCTATAAACATAGCTCCCCAGCACACTTCCAATGACACTGAATACCTAATAAAAGTCAAGCACTGTGTGCCTCATAATCCTACCCTGTCATTGGACTTTGACCATCATGGTTCCCATTGTAACTAAAAGATATGTTTCATTTGTGTTTCATTCTATTCCTGTGTTTCATTCTATACCTCTGACCAGAAGATTGTGGGCCCAAGCCTGGGTCACATTACTCAATACTAATATTATCAATGATGATAAAATAGTTCTTTTTCTTATTATTCATGGACCTGTACAACTATATAAACACTGTGGACAATTTCGAGCAGGTCTTAAGTTAAAATTTATTTACCATATGGCTTTACCAGTCTACTCCTTAGTACCCACTTAAGAAAACTAAAACTTTATACCTGTAAATTGCCTGTATATTTGTACCACTTTGACATAGCAGCAATTTAGAAACTATCCACACACTGTGAGTAGATCAGTAAATTTTAAGTTCATTTGATGGTACTACAGTCCACACACATAAATCTCTATAACATACACATAGATATACAAAAGACTAGATAGTATTTGATCCTCATTTATACAAAATTTGAAAAAGCAAATTCATATAGGTATCCATCAGAATGATGGTTTCCTATAGATCCAACAAAAAAGAAGAAAAAAACAATTATTTTCTGGGATAGTGGCAATATTCTAAAGCTTGATAGAATTGTAGGTAATATTTATGTGTGAATTTGCAAAATCTATTAAAATCTATTTAAAAAACTTATATATTCCAAGTCAAAGAAGTTATTTAGTTACAAACAAAACAGTACAGTGAAGGCAACTCTGAGTTGCTTCAAATCCATGTCATTTTATATTATCCATCTTTTCCATCCACTAGCCTCAAATAATAACACCTCTGCTATTTCTTCATACGTAATGCACCAAAAACCACCTTGAAGTGTTTCCGAAGTTTATTAGTTTAATTTTTATAAATAAAGCATAGCTTTTTGGTTCATAAAGATAAATTAGATGTTCTTGGTTAATCTAGTGGGAGGAAAAATGAATTTATGCAAGGATTTTAAAATACAGTTGCTGAATGATTCTAAAATCATGTACAAGTGACAAATCTATGATATATATATATATATATATATATATATTATATATATATATATATATATATAGTAACTATATATGTATAGTTATGTCTAATTGTGTGTCCATGTGCTTTTGAGAAAAACAACATGTGTTATATGTCATGGGTTGTTGTACATGGGTGACTATATGAGAATGTCATTTAATGATTGTATTTATAGGTGGCAAAAGCAATTTTCAAATACAAAATCAAGAATAACTGGGGACAGGAGATGTAACTCAGTGGTATAGTGCTTTCCTAATTTGTATGCATCCCTGAGCCTCTGGATTTGATCCTGAGCATAGAGCGGGGGAAGGGGGTCTTTAAGTAATTATTTAAGTAATTTGCTCTCTGATTAACTGAGTCAATAAATATTCATCTTAGAGAAATTTAGAAGTATATAAAAGCTCAAAGAAATAGATTTAAAAACATAATTCTATGATCAAGAGATAAGCCCTATTAATATTTTTTTTATTTCCCTACAATCTTTCTAAAGAATAAGTAAATTTCGTTTAACTAATCCCAAATTACTGAAGTATCTATACTTGCAGTATATAAATGGATTACCTATTATATTGTCATAATTATAGAATATACTTGCAGTATATAAATGGATTACCTATGATATTGTCATAATTAAGAAATATCTCTATGTATAGATATATGGTAGTAAGTCTATTTAGTTAAGAGAAATTTTTGAAAGAATTTGGCCAAGCTGAAGGGTATGAACTACTAAAGATTTTACTATGTAATGCCAAACAAATTCTCCCCAAATTGGATCAAATTTTGCTCTAGTAGCAGCATATTCACCCCCTGACTGAGGCTAAGCAGTATCATTGAAATTTATTATTATTAAACAGGTAAAATTATTTCAGTTATGCACTAACTTTTGCTAATTTTATTAAACAAGTGTATACAAGAGCCCATGTAGGGAACTTTAGCCTTTTCTGTTGACTGTCCAAAGGTCACACATTATTGTTACAAAAAATAATTATGAAAACAAATCCATAGGAAATGAACAATGTTGGAAAAGGTATTAGTACAGAATTGATAGCCTTTCTGATCCTCTGTTAAGCTTGCCCACATATATTTACTGAACAAGACGAGCATACATAAGAGAACACACACTGCAAAGTCAGCTAAGTTTTAAGAAAGCTGCACTTATTTGCAGTCACCTTGGTTTCATTTCCTTCAGCAAACACACTTGTTCCCAGTGTTTTGCCTAAATAAAGATAACCGCAAACCAGTGTCTTCTCATTTTGCTGAGCTTTGTCTCAATGCAGCAGAGGGTCCTTTCAACTATCCTTAAGATACAGAAGGAGAACTGGAACCACACACTCCAAGGGGTTATGGTTAAACCTCTAGAACAAAAGGTTTCAATTGAGATTCTTAGAAAGAACTTTTTAGTATCTTCCCTGCATTATTTTACACAGAGCTGATGCTATCATTGTCTTTTCTGTATTAATAATGAATGTCATCTGCAAAATTTGTTAAAAGTGCAGTGGAGAAGCACTAGCAAACTGCTCCTCTCTTAATAGCTCTAGCACTGTCTCCCAGTATTCCAAATAAACTTCTTGCATAGGCAAAGGTAGAAGTGTCATGAAGCTAATGAAGTTGAAGATTCTCTTGTATGCAGTGCTCTACCAAAATTTTCTGATTTTTAATTTTTTTCTTAAAACTTAGATTCTCAAAAAGTCCAGATTTGAAATTTTATTCATTTTAGGAATAATCAATTCCTTTAATTTAGAACACTATTTGGAATCTTCAAACTATCACATGTGGATTCAAATTCATACTAATATTAAATTATAAAGTGGGAAGGAGATATCTCAGAGAGAGCACTTTAATCTATAAATAAAGAGATGCAATGTTCCTGCCAAGCCAAGCTTGCAAAGATTACCCATGATCACCTGACAACACCAAACTGGATCCCTGGATCCTGCTCAGAACTGTCATTGAGTTCCAGGAGTGAAAAATGCAAATGACTCTCCCTCCCATGCACAATTCACCTTTCTGGTTCTTCTCACATATCTAGATAACAGTATTGAGGCAGGGAAGGAAAAAATAAAGGTAGGCAGAAAACGGTCAAGGAAAGGCATAATTTTAAACTTGTATTTTTTAAGAAAAAAAAAATGCCTCTTCGATGAACAAAAATTATTCTAGTCTTTTCCTCCCAGGAAACTCAATCAAAAAACTCACTTGAAAAACATCCTTCTCCCTCAAGGAAGCATCCGTATTAGTGCTCAGAATATCTCAACTTCAAACACATATGGATGGTTTGTATTCAAACAAGACCTGCTGAACGGGTACCCGAGGAATGGCTGAACTACACCTCCTTAATCACCCATCTTGAAGATATTCTCAAGCCTATCATAATAAGCCTGCCTCTGAAGGCCTGTGTGCTATTCCTTCTAAGTGTATGCTTTGCAATTCTACCTTGTAAACCACTTAACGCCTCTGATTGTCATGAGTTGAATATTCTTTATCAGTGAACAGAAAGCAGCAAACTTACACCCTACTCTAATTCGTCTTTGATGGACCTCTTCCTATCATTTTGCATTTCAAAGGCAGGGTGCAAATATGTTGAAAATTAGCACAAAGAGCTTGTCTTTGTTACAGAAGAAGTAACACTTTTTCTAAAAATGTAGGACTTAGAAGAGTCAGTGGATCTGTAAAATATTCTGATACTATCAGACTCTACATTAACCCACTTGTTTTTTCTGCAGTTGTCTATGTGTATGCCCTCACAGCAACATATGACTAAGTTAAGATAAATAGCATGTATAGAGTCAGCTGGAATATGCCTATACTTATGGTGATCAAATTATGAAATGCCTTCCATTTTTATTATAGTAATGGCAATAATGTTTCTGGGTTTTGATTCAATTAACCAATTGCTATTCCTTGCTCTAAGTCTTAATTAAATGCATACATCACATCCATTTTGGGGGTTTAGCTAAATTACTTTCTGATAATATGTTAAGTGTTAAAGTGGACAGTCTGTCAGAGATTCATTTAGCTACAGGTTTGTGCAAAATATTTTCTTAGAGCTATAAGAGTTCAAGCTGGGCATGGTGGTGCATGTCTGTAATCCCAGTGCTGGGGAGGCTAAAACAGAAGGATCACTGCAAGTCCAAGCTGCACAGTGAGACCCTGTACTAAATGCATTAAAAGAAAAAGTCATTGAGAGGTTCATCAGTAGAGGAAAACTTGGAACTCAGATTTCAATCTATATAAAAATTTTCAATGTACTATTGCATGAACCATACCAAATTACTCAGTTTCTATTCCAGCTTATGCAAAAAAATGGGAAAAGTAAGATTTTTAAGCTTATGTGGTCTAGAAAAGTAACATAAAATATTAGAGAAAGAGTAAGATCCAGACTATACTCCACTATTACAAATTTTCCAAACCTCAGTGTCATGCAAGGAAAGAAAAAATGCTAATTTTCTGTATATCGTATAGATGCTCCTTCATTGATATGACAGAGGATAAAAGCGAATTCACTAAAGCCCAAGTCTTCACCTGGACCCAAGTTGTGAAACTGGAAAACATACATAAAATGCAATACTTCTTGCCCGTGAAAATCCATAAAATTACATTCGGATTCTCCTGAGAAAAGTGCCAATTGAAATTGAGTATTTCCTATACATTTTTGAAGTTTTTAAAATCATCATTTATTTGGTAAAGGGTCTCACTACAGAACCTTGACTCATAGTGACCCTTCTATGTCAGCCACCCCAGTTCTGAGATTACAGGTGTGCACCACCATGCCTGGATTCTGTGGCCAGCACAGTGAGTTCCAGGGAGGCAAGACATGCAGTACAAAAAAGATCAAACCTGGGTCCTTACCCTGGCCAGGCAGGCACTTAGACTGCCAAGCTATCTCCCTAATGCCCCCATAAATTTTATATAAAAGAATAAACCTTATCCTATCTTAATTTTTTGAAGCTATAACTTTTACATCTAATCCATTGTGTGGCACAAGCTAATCCCACTACACTTTCAGTGACATTTGGTACTATGTTTTCGAAATAAAGGATAAACTTCCACTGCTATTATAGAGAACACACTTTTCCAATTTTCAAAAGATCTATAAAAGTCTACATTTTTCATTTTATTTCTTTTTCTCTTTGAGCTGTCTAAAAAGAGTAATAATGCAGATAATTTAAAGACAAGAAAATTGTAGGTTTAAGGCACATACAGCTGACTTTACTATTCAGCCTGACTCTATGTAGCTTCCACATATTCTTCTAGCTTATTCTTATTTGAATAGCAATTTTCATGTTAAGTAATTGTGTAGATCTGTACTTTCCCTCCAAATGAATTCACCTAGCCTTTGATGACTGATAATGCAGATAGGAAAGCAACCCGATATGGAATATAGTATGTTTATGTTTCTAATACCCATTACTTTTATACTCATTTGTGTTTATAATTTTTATAGATCAGAACATTTAAAAGTGCCAAATAAGTTAGTGTTCTGAGAGACAGTTTCAAAAGAATGTAAGGATAAAGAGGTAACATTCACAAGGAAAACGCTTCTCCCAAATTTCTTATGAGATAATGTTTTTAAAGGTCTGTTATTTCAGAAAAAGCTAAAATAAAATGTAATGTAATTATTCAGAAAACATTACACCTTTAGACTCTGCATTTTAAGAAGGGGGAAAAGAAAAAAAAATAAGTTGCTAAAAATCTATTGCTAGCAAAAGAGAGTTTAAATTTTACAGTTTCCACGTGTACGATCATAGAGAATACCTTTTTTCTCTCCGTTTCAATTTCCCCTCTACAAAATTGAGACAAGGATTTTATGAACTTTATACAGCAGTTGGAATTCTATGATGATGAATAACACAACTAGTACAGTGCGTGACACAGCGCAGGCCTTCATAAATGTTAGCTTTTATTTTCACTGCCAAGCACACTCAGCTGATTTAAGACAATAGACAGAATGTCTCAACACTAAACTCATCTGATCCTGAAGAGAATCAAGGCCTATGAGTCATGATACAATTAAAATGCAGCCTCTGGATATATGTAGGGTATGGAATGAAAGATTCTTATTAAACACCAGTTTTGCCTGCCATCAAAATGAATCATCATTATCAGGAAGATGGTGATAGTGGGATATTTGCAGTAACAATAAATTGTGGGCAGAGCTTTTAGCTTAAAATAGCCTTACAGTGTGTAAAGGAAAAGAACAATGGTTTTACCCTCTACGTTAAAAATTAGAAATGTCATTTCCCAGGTTGATAGCTGAGATAAAATAACACTTCAGAAGAGCTAAGATATCTAAGAGTTGAATACAAGGCAAAGTCTTTTTTAAACGTTTTATCGGTCCAGCCATCAAACTGTAGTTACAAGTTTGTGCCTTTCATGTGATTAAGTTTTAAAAGCTCTTACTCAAAAATTAAGGGAAATTAGTTAACTTAACAAACACCTTGTATTTTAGTTATCACTGGCATTATGATTTCCTTCAAATTATGGCAAAAATGAGCTTTGACCATTCTTTTTTGCTTATACAGAAATATGAATACCATATGCTGTGCCCACCTTCACTTCGAGCAAGCTGATAAATATTTCCATGCTTCACTCTCCCATAAATCTCTTGGGAAGATACTACTTGATGAAAATTTAAGCTGAATCACTTTTCTTTTTTTTTCGCCAAGTACAGAGACAAAAGTGACAATAAGCCCATGTATAACTCTAGCTTGCATAATTTATTCTTACACTGTCACTTTAATTATTCTTGAATTAGGAGTTTGCCTTCAGGCAAATTCACAAAGACTTTTAATAATCCCTTTTATAAAATATCATTATGGACACAAGGAAAATACTGTTAATAAAAAAAAGATGAGCAAAGCACTTAAAATATATATGAAGTATTTTTATTCAAGGACAAGTAAACTTTCGAAAATGGAGTCTGACATTTTCTGTAGCCCACATGCTTCAAATTTTGAGCAGTCGTCCCACTTCACTGACTATTTATCATGAACACTGAGGTTACATGCAGTTATGCCCAGGATATTGTGAACCCTGGATGCTTTTCCTAGGAATGAGGATGCTTACAGACAAAGCAGTTGGATCTAGACTGGTGAAAGTACTCATTAGGGGAAATTAAAAAGGAAAGCGTTAGTTAGAGTCTTGTAATTTTTCTATCCTCTCTCAACCACTACTCCAATCACAGGTACTATTTACTGAATCTCTAATATGCATCTATGAACTATATTAACTGCTTTCAGTGTTATTAAAGTTTCACAGTAATAATACAAAAGATTGTTGTCCTTAGTATTTTATTGCTTAAAGAAATTAGATAGTCTTAAGGTGGCGCGTCCGGAGGTCCCGCGGATCTGTTTCTTGCTTCAACAGTGTTTGGACGGAACAGGCCCAGGGACTCCCTCTTTCATCTTCCACCCACCTTCCAGGTACAAATTTCAGGACCATCTCGCCTATCTCCTCCTTCCAGGATCGGACAACACCGTTCTTTTGTGGATAATTCCTTATTGCTGATCAGCCATGACCTCTCAGATTCGTCAGAATTATTCCACCGAGGTGGAGGCTGCTGTCAACGGCCTGGTGAACCTGCACCTGCGGGCCTCCTACACCTACCTCTCTCTGGGCTACTACTTAGACCTAGACGATGTGGCTCCGGAGGGTGTGGGCCATTTCTTCTGCGAGCTGGCCAAGGAGAAACGCGAGGGTGCCGAGCATCTCCTGAAGATGCAAAACCGGCGCGGTGGCCGTGTGCTCTTCCCAGACGTGCAGAAACCACTTGAAGATGAGTGGGGCAAAACCTTGGATGCCATGGAAGCTGCCCTGGCCCTGGAGAAGAACCTGAACCAAGCTCTTCTGGACCTTCATGCCTTGGGCTCTGCCAAGACTGATCCCCATATCTGTGATTTCCTGGAGAACCACTTCCTAGATGAGGAGGTGAAGCTCATCAAGAAGATAGGGGACCACCTCACCAACCTCCGCAGGCTGACAAGCCCCCAGGCCGGGCTGTGCGAGTACCTCTTTGAAAGGCTCACCCTTAAGCACGACTAGGAGGTCACAGAACCTGGCGGTCTCTTGCGGGGCTCCTGCATCCCCTGGCATCAGGGCTTCGGCCTAACCCTCTCCCTCCAGCCACTAGGCAGCTTTCTCACCTTTCTGGAGCCCCCTTCCAAATCTTGGACCAAAAGAAAACAAACCCTTTTTCAGAAAAAAAAAAAAAAGAAAGAAAGAAATTAGATAGTCTTAAGTGATTTAACTTGTTTGTTGAAGAGCTGGTGTTGGAACCAACAGATCCTCTGTCAGCAAAACCCCTGACTTTTCACCATGCAGTCCAATTGAGATCGCAACTGGCTTTTACAAAGTATGAGGATAAGAAAAAAAAATATTTGCCAAGAATTTCTAGTGTGATGATACGCATTAGAAGAAGTGACAACTGCTCTGTTTTTACTTAAAATCATAGTATTTTGGTGAAAGCGATGTGTATGGAAGTGCTATAAATTCTCTACATACTTTGGAGCATATCATTCAGACATATCATCTGCCTAATGCGGCCCTATATTCTGAGATTCTTCTGAAAGACCTTGGAATCCCAAATTAGCTCTTTTTCTTGGTTGCTACCCATGGAATTTCCTGAAGTAGGCTTTTCTCTCCTCATAATTTAAATAACTTAGTCCAAATGGTGAATCAACTTTTCTTGTGTAAAGTCATTCTTTTAAATGTGAGTTAGTTTATCTAAACCAGAGTATAATGCAACATATGGAATGCCCTTTAGGAAGGGTGCATAATTGTTAAAGTGATTCTAGCACACATTGATAGATATTATAACTTGTCTCACTAAATAACTATCACATCTCCATGTCCTTTTGTTTCCTAATCACAGAATATAGGATATCCAAAAACAAGTAATGAAAAATCAAAATGTATTTTCCAGCATTTCTTGTACCTGTTGTATGTAGCTAGGTAACCTGTTTTTAGTCAATGAGATTAGAGCAAAAAATCTTTTGAACTGGTCTTTTTATTGATTTAACTTCAGAGATGCAAAAGCAATGTTAAAATTATTAGGTGGTTGTTATGGTTTGTATCTAGCTGTTCCGCTTGAAAACTCGTGTGCTCACCACAAGTGTGCTGGATTAGTGTGTGTGAATATGGATTGCCAGTGAGATTTTGGGACTAGCAGTGCGGATAATGGAAAACCCATCCTGGGCATGGGTGGTACCAATCAATAGGCTTGTATCCTAGAAGGAATGTAAAGGGACAGAGAGTAGGCAGACCACTGCTGCTGCTGACTGCTGTTCTTCTGTGAGCTGTTTCTCCTTTCTGACATCCCTCCCTGTGCCACTCTGCTTTGGAGCCAGCAACTACGGACTGAAACCTTTACAAGCTGAGGCTGTGCTAAGTCATACCTTAACTTGGGGGTTCAGGTACTTTGTCTTAGCACAAAGAAAATTTCCTAATACAGTAGTGAAAATGAAATAAAGGACAAAACTATTGCCAACATGCTGTCTTTGTCATTGTTGATATTCTAAATAAAGATTGTGGACAGCAAGAGACTTTCAGATTTGTATATAAAAATATTCACTTGAATTTTCTAGCCTTAATGTAAAATACATTGTTAATTTTCCATTAAAGAATTGTTACTGGCTTTAAGAATAAAAAAATAAAAAAAAAACTACAGAAATAAAAAAAGCAAATTCCATTAACGTGCAACTAGTGATTTTTCAGGCAAGTAGGCCCAAAGAGAAGTACCACATTCTGCAGAAGAGACATGCCATTGTTTTCTCTAGGTATACAGAAGATGTGTCTTCCCCAGCTTCGTGTCTGCCTCTGTTTCTGCATTCTACCTCATTCAAACTCACAGTATTCACATTTACTCATTTGGTGACACTTAGTTAAGTTGATTCATAGGTAGTGAGAGCATTCTATCCCCTGAGTGGAGAGATTTCCCTTTTAAAGATTAATATGTATCCTAATTGTATATCTGAGTAATAGCCAGGGTAACTAACAGTACCACCTTTAGATCATAGTGAAAGATCTCAATGGCTAAAAGATCAAGGACTTTTTTTTTTCTCTTTCCAGGGCTACTGAGAATTGGTAAGTTCTCTTAGATGATTCTCGCTGAAACGGTGAGTAAGGAATCCAGTCTCTGATCACCCCTAGCTACACCAGCTCCAGGTCTTCCTTCCGCCATCTTCTACAGCCCTCCATCTGCAAAAATGTATGCTCAGAGATTGCACCTGTAGACTCTCAATTACATTGGTCAGAAACAAACCACACAGGATCAACGTAATTATGGGAGAATTTTACTCCCGCTGTGAGCCCAAAAAAGGGAGGAGAACTGCTGAGCATTATCTGGCTTTTGCTACAACCCGTGTCATGCGAATTGAAGTAGGATGATTCTGCCTTTGAAGAGTGTGTGTGCATGTGTGCATGTGTGTGTGTGTGTTTGTGTGTGCATGTGTGTGTGCATATGTGTGTTCATGCACACACGAGTCAGCCAATAAAGCCAAGTTTCAAGCTATGCAGCAATGAAAAATGACTTGTCATGTGGAGATTAAATTGAGCAATCCTGCAGTAGTCATTCACAAATAGATAAAATCCAAGATACTACAAAGATCAAAAGCTGAATCCCAGGTCTTCTGATGTTAAACTTCACACTTCTATGGGAGAAATTGAATTTCAAGTCTTTTAAAAATTGCTTTAATTTTTTGTCATTCTGCTTTTAAGAAAATATAGATGAAATAAAAGATTATAAAATTATCTCTTTCAAAGCTTATTTCAAATAACTTTAACTCAGGAAAAATGAGGAATGATTTTACCTTGATGGTAGATGAAAAATAACATCATTTAGTAACTATGTCAACTGACTCACATCACATACCGATAAATAATAAAAATGTCTAACAAGAGCAGCTACTGTAAATTCATCACTTTCTTAATGTGTCAGGCATTATATTAAAATCCTTATAGTTATATACTTTACAACTCTATGAAATTTTTTGTATGAAAGTCAGTTAAAGGTTTAAAAGACACAAAACATGATGCAAATACTAATTGAACGACTTGACAGAGATAATGAATGAATTTAAGATTTACAAATACAAGATTTAAGATAATACAATCACAAATACAGACAGAAACTAGTTGAATGAAAAAATGAAGATGACAAATGAATTAAACTGAGAAATCCTGAGGTAGTCATTTATGAATAGATCAAATCCAAGATATTACAAAGATCTAAAGCTGAAGCCTAGATCTTCTGATGCTAAACTTCATACTTCTATGGGATTGAAACAGATATATAAACATGGTGGCACTATAAGTGAAAATTAAGTTGGAAAAAGATAAAAAAAGTTACATTTATTGGTAAATCAACAAAAGAACTTTCATTCTTTATTTTGAATTCATTATTTTAAATCATACAAAGCATAGCATTAATTACAATGTACCAAAGACTGTTCTAAATACCATAAATACATTTAGAAAATGTATTAGCAGCTACTTCTGAAGAATCATTGCATCATAATGCTCACACTCAGTGACTCAGAGTAAGCATTTAACTGCAGGGGTGAACTGTATAGTTAAAGAAATTAGATCTGTGCCCATGGTGTCATCTTCTAAAAGCAAAACAAAACAAAACTTTAATTATAATGTCTTGCAATTTTTATATCTGTTCTGACATTACTCCTCTCATAGCTACTATCTGATTTGTTGTACATGTTTAGTCTCAAACAAGAAGAACAGAGTAAGATTCTTCCTGTCATACAGTCTACCTAGACCAAGGTTTCCAGGAGCAGGCTTTCCTTAAGGTGACAAGCAGGTATGTGAAAGAAAGAAAGAAAGAAAAAAAGAAAGAAAGAAAGAAAGAAAGACAGAAAGAAAGAGAGAAAGAGAGAGAGAAAGAAAGAAAGAAAGAAAGAAGGGAGGGAGGGAGGGAGGCAGAGAAGGAGGGAGGGGAGGGAGGGAGGCAGGGAAGGAAGCAAAGATTTTATATATATATATATATATATATATGTATATATATATATATTCATAATATATCTAAGATAATTGTACTGCTAATTTCTACTGGCTTATTAAAGAAACAGTTAATGCTTTATTATTTGATCAATTTTGTATACCTATATCTGGTAATATGAGCAACTCCTTTGAAGATAACAATATGCAGTATAATAACCATTATTGATTTCCTATCCTCTTGTTTTGAAGTTCTGTATCACTTTTTTTTCTTTTTTAACTTAATTTTATATTGAAAAGTGAAAGCAAAGCAAGAACAAAAATTAGAAACAAAGAAACAGGGCAACATACAACAGCACATAAGTTACAGATTTTCAAACGAAGAATAGCTGATTAACCATGGCTGATATATTATGTATTTTATCATCACATCTGTTGCTCAGATTAGCAGACAGTTTACATAACATTAGACATATCACTGGGTATTACCTCTTTCAATAAACCTTCCATTTTTGTTCTCATCACTTTTTTCTCTTTACCTTTTTTTTAAAGTTTATCAAAGAGGAGACAAAAGAGAAAAGATTTTAAAAAGTAGGGAAAGACACACAAGTATATGTACAGGATGACTAAGGCGATTGTACTGAAAAATCTCCATCAATGTTTTGAAAATAGCAGCTAATGTGTAGAATTCTCACCTTGACTAACTCATAGCTGTGACCTAAGAAACTACATCGAGGATGACAATGTGAAACGAAAACTGGATTTGAATACTTGACATCTCGGTCTCTTAACTGTGTACTGTTTCTAATGTCATATCAATTATTACTATTTTTCCTATTTTTTTATTCTCTTTAAAATAACAAAAGAAGGGCCAGCCAGGTAGCTCAGCAGATTAAAGCACCTGGTTAGGCAGATGCAGGGACCTGGGTTCAGTCCCCCATGGGCCATAGGCCCTGCCATCAGGGTACACTGAGACAGCGACTAAGACTGGGTGTGGTGGCACATGCCTATAATCCCAGGGTTTAGGAGGCGGAAAAGGACGATCAATATGAGTCCAATCTGTGTAGTGGGACCCTGTAGACCCTGTACTAAATGTATAATAATAATGGTAATAATAACAAAAGATAATAAACCTGCATGTAAAGTCATGCAGAAAGTATTAGAGCTGGAATTTTCTTCTTTTGTATAGATGGTCTTCTATAATAAACAATAAAATACATATAATGTCTCTACTACAAGCTTTTCATGTGGAAAGGGTATCTAACATGAATTGCTTTCATATTTTGCAGTGAAAACAATTTAAGAACTTCACAGAGGAAGCAATCCAACAAACGCTAATGATCAAAGACCCTCCCTTAGTTCATGTAGAATAAGAACAACTTATAATCACAGGCTAAAGGTCCTAGCTGTGACTGTTATGAGACAAGTCAGCTTTCCAGACCAAAGGACACTCACGGCTGGGGATGACACACACTCTGACTGGGCCAGGAAGTTGGACTGTTTTCTCACAACAGTGCTTACCTACTGTTCAGTGGCCCCAGAACAGAGGAGGCAGCAGGCAGGAATAGCTCCCTAACTCTCCCTCCCAGCCATGGCATGTGCTGGCCAAGTTCCTTACTGCTCTGGTAAAGCAAGCAGCAGGTAGATCTGCTACAGCTGGGAGCTGCCACCTCCCTGCTCAAAGCTGACCTGTGCATGATCCAGACCAGGCACTGTTCTTGAGAACTACCTCCCTGACCTTTCTGCAAGGGCACCATGAGCACACACTTTGACTGCTTCCTGACACACTCTGGTTGGGGATGAACTCTGCAGGGTCATGTGCAGCTTCCCTAGGCTGACTTCCGAGGCCCTGATGAGGCAAGGAAGAGCTCTGCTCCCTCACTTGAGTGAAGGAGTGTTCAGGAAGTAAGGCTTCTTCACTCCAAGGCCACTGGGCCTACCTCAGTGAGACGCTGGGCATCACCAGCCCTATTCCGGTGTACTGATATCATCCTTATGGGGAGTTTAAAAATTCACTTTATGTAAGTCCATCCTAAACTCTAAACAACTATACTAACAAGCTGATAGACTTCTGAAATCAAGCATAGATACTGGAGCATGACCAACTTCAGGCCTCTGGCCACACTGTGTGTGTATATATACATATATATATATATATATATATATATATATATATATATATATTATAATATATATATTAAATCTAAACTAAAAGCATTTATTTGACTAATCAGAACAATATGTTTTAAAATATCCAATTGGTTGTTATCAATGCTCTAAAATCACTAATTCCCACTGGATTAGATGACTTTTGTATTCATAAACAGGAAACTAGTTTATGTCATTGAGAGTGTCAAAATGTTTTGCGGTAGGCAACTTTTATAACTTCTATAAAATTCTACAAGAGATTCTTAAGTTTTATAGACATGCTACAGATTATGACAGTTAGAACTTTCTATATTTCTATACAATCTTAATGAATTTCTTACTTTGAGAGGATGTTTCCAGGTAAAACAGTTTAGGAAAGAATTTCTGTTCAAGGAAAACTATGAAAATTGCATTAATTCACATAGAGTTTGAGGTGCCCCTTGCAGGGAACAAAGTTGTCTTACCTTTCCTGAGGTAAAATATTTTAAAATAAAGATAAATGTCTATTCTTAATTCAATTAATAAAATTTTGTCAAGACTTTTGTTTCTTGGGTCGTGGAAGACTTCAAAGGCCCTCTGAGGCAAGCTGTGAAGCAAGAGAGAGACAGCCAGCAATTATAACCAACACGTTTCACCTTCATTAGGCCTTCAAAGGAAAGAGAAGCTCACTGAGCTTTGCTTTTTTTTTTTTTTTAAGAAGTTATATTTGATGTGGTTTCGTTCAAGTTCAAATATTTTATAAGAGAATTATACCAGAGAATCTATAAAGGATATTTGCAGTCTTTAAAAGTGAATGACTACTTAGCATAACAACATATTACTGCATTTATCATCATCATGATAATTATTAAAATAATTATTATCACATCCAGTAACTCTGGGCTCTCAAATAACTCACATCTCAGAGAAAATATTTCTCTTCTAAAGGCATATGTCTAATAGGATCTAGTCTACTACAATTTAAAAGGGAAAAGTTTGGAGGGCAGGCCAAATAGCTCAGCAGATTAAAGCACCTGCAAGCAGGTGCAGGGCCCAGGGATTCCATACCCAGGCTTGCTATGCCGGCCCCACCTCTGGAGCATGCTGAGACTGCTATTGAGACAGGGCATGGTGGCATGCGCCTGTAATCCCAGCTGTGGGGAGGCTGTACCCAGGCAGATCACTACAAGTCACATCTAATATTGAGACCCTGAACACCTTGTAGACCCTTCCCTAAAATATAAAAAAAAAGAAAAGAAAAGAAAACAATTTGGAAAAACTTGATTGCAATAGATACAAAAAAATTCGTGAGCCCCCAACTAAGTCTCCAGAGTGATTGGTAAATAATTAAAATTCAAGAATGGACCCAAGCAAACTTCAACCTGCAACTTGTCTGGTATGAGACAAATTAGATTCCTAATGATCTACTGGATTTAGGATCTGAGAAATATTTTTAGGTAGTTTAACATATTATAGTAATGATCCAGATAGAAGAGATGCCACAGTTTGCAGATGTTAGCTTTATACTGATGTCTACCTTGGAGATGAATGAGCCTATATTTTGTATTAAGTACTTTACTGAAATGATAGCAAACACACTTGAGAAGAATTAAAGGCTCAAAGTAAAATATACATAGATTCATATATATGATACATATATCACATATACAATATAATATTACATACAATATATTATATGTGCTATATAATATTTCATATTGTATATGTTATATAATATTATATATTATATATACAAATATATAGATATAAAAATATACATTTTTATTACCATGGAGCTTATACTTCAAACATGCCTGAAAATAGGAACCTGGAAATTACATGGTACGAATAAAAACATACACTCTAGTATTTTCTGCCAGTGCTTAGTGATTATCCTTCGCATGTTATGTGCTATACATTCCAATGTGGAATACAATGTAGAAGCAAGAGAAAGTTTTACAAGCATACTTTTAAGTGACTGAGTAAGGGAATGAACAATTAAAAATGATGATTTTTTTCTGTCATTGGCATGTTTCTTTGTACCAATAAACTGTGTTCATATAACAGCTCACTGAAATCAACAGAATAAACCCATTTATTTTAAATGAGCACCCATTGAAGAAAACAGGTCTACTGTGCTCACTTATGACATTACAATATACAATTCTCTTTATTAACCAATTACAATTTCATTTACTTGAAATGTGAAATGGGCTGGGAATGTAGCTCCATGCTAGAGTGCAGTCCTAAAATGAATGAAGCCCTAGACTCAATCTCCAGCACAATAAGGACAATAATAAATAGGAAAATAAAAAGTTCAAATATGACTCACATTCTTATAAATAAATAAGGTTTGTGTAGAAAGACATGCAAGAAATTTAAAATAAGTCTCCAATTTGCACAAAGTATAATAATTATTAATGCTTGATAATTTTTTCTAAACACAAAAGGAAGTAAAAGTTTGAATCACAATATGACCCATAGCATGAAGGAGAAAGCTGTTAGAATGTTCCACTCCCAGTATAGCAATAAAGATACACATCTGCAGAAAAATTTAGCCATGAGGAATACAAAATAAAGCTGGATTAGTATGTTGAGCTATAAAAGGCTTAAACCAACAGCTTCCAACATTGCCAGTTCTGCCAGTAACCCACTAAGATTATGGAATATTGGACTACATATACAACTACTTTCTCTTAGTTCAATAAGAAGAAATTTTTGTAACAATAGTGATTAGAAAAATTATGATGTCTGTATCCTGTGCTTTGAATAACTACTTTGTGCTTTGAATAACTACTTTATGCTTTGAATATGCATTGTATCAATTATTGGGAATGTACTACTAACATGTTTTTGAAACTGTTGCATTGTTATTTCTTATTAAAATAATAAAAAAATTAGAAATGCTAGTAAAATCAACTAACAATGACATTTCTGCTTACAATTACCCTGTGCCAGTGAAATCCCTAATATAATAATGATGATAATAATAATGATAATAATAATTTATTCTATTATATTGGGTTGGAGACTGTGATTTAGTGCTGGAATGCTACACCAGGCTCTAGATTGCATCATCAGCATTGCAAAATCAAAACTAAAAACTATATATGATCCATTATTATTGTCAGAGTGGTGGTATATGCCTGGAACCCCAGCTACTCAGGGACTGAGGCATGACAGTTACAAAAATAGTGCCCCATCACAGCAGCCTTGACAGTAATGTTCATCCATGTTTTAATAAAAATATAATGGAAAGGGTGTAAGGGGAGACAGAGAGAGAGAAAGAGAGAGAGAGAGAGAGAGAGAGAGAGAGAGAGAGAGAGACTATAAATGCATAAGAAGTATTTTATAATGATGATTATTCTTAAAAATTCACATACATTATATGGAATTGAGAGAGTTAAAAATCTGGGAAATGTAGCTCTACTACTACTATTTTAACAATAATGTAGCTTTTGATAATGTTGGTATTCAAGATAGAATTCTAACATTAAAAACATTATTTTAAATACTAAGATACCGGCCAGAGAAATAGCTCAGTGGCATAAGTGCTTGCCTGGCAAGCATAAAGTCTTGAATTTGATCCTTTAGCAATAGTGTCAAACATCAGTGACCAGGACAAATAGATAAGTAACAAATGGCTAAGTTGAACTAGCCACTTATCGTGCACCAAGGAATTTGTGGGGCAGCAGTAAATAAGACAGTATTCACCCAAACATCTCAGAAATGTGGAGTCTCTGAGTCCATCCATCAAGAACTACCAAATCAGAAACTGAATTTCAGCAAGTTCTCAACTTGCAAGTTTATTAAGCACATTAAAGTTTAAAAGTGACTTCTTCTTAAAGTTGAACATGTTTGATCCCAGCTGCTGTGGTTTTGATCAATTAAAAGACCTCGCACACACACACACACACACACACACACACACACACACATGCATGCACGCATGCACACACAGCTCTTAGAGGGGAAGGACTTTCTATATAAATATTTGCTTTGACAGCAGATTTTCTAAGTGAATGAAACTGTTGCCCTATGTGCGACCTATGTAAAATTATTCTTGGAGGTCGGTCCTCATGCCACTCAGGATTAATCACATATATTTACTTGTAGAGGTGAGAATTTCAAGTATAGCTCCAAATTACACTCTGAAATACATTTTGATAAGCAGTGGTTGGGAGGAAGGCATATTATCATTACACATTCTTTAAAACAAGAAGACAAAATAGCAACAGAAAATATATTAACGTAATTTTGTGGTCAAAAATTTTAAAACAAGCAACATAGAAATGTAAAGATATGGTCCTCATAGGAATCATAACTGTGCTGTAAGGTAAACATATATATTTAGGCATAAATATAGGAGCATAGTAATAGAAAATACCAGGGCCAGGTGTTCCAAGAGACTAAATTATAATTGACATGGGAATCATAGAATTTGAAATGCTGTACTCTTCAGAATTTAAATATTTCTGAAACACTGAAATGATATGAAAGTACCTAGATGCCACAGGGTAGCTATGATATTAGCCTGAAGAAGTCATGCCAGCCACAACCAGTTAATGATCTTTTATTTATATCTCCTAGGCAATGTAATTAAAGGAATAATCAATTACAAACACTTTAATGAAGTGTTTATAAGTTTCGTATAATGCATACAAAATTAATCACTATAACTATATATGAAATTTCAAGCAGTCTAAGTACTGGTGGTGGACACAGTCATTAATTATAGCTCATTAACTTAGAATTTATGACAATGTAGATGAAGAAGCCACTAAGCAGTTGGCAGCTGAAGATGTCCTTGAGACGGTTAGGATGATGCAGCGGAAAGTAAGAGGGAGAGAGTGAGGAGAGAGGAGAGAGAGACTTGACTTTAACACTCCCATGAGGCCAGGCATGGGAGCGCATGCCTGCAATCCCAGCACCTGGGCAGTTGAGGCAGGAGGATCCATGTGAGTTCGAGATTAGCCTGAGCTACAAAAGTGAGCTCAAGGGAAGCCTGAACTGCATAGTGAAACCCTGTCTCAAAAAGTCAAAAATAAATAAATAAATAAATAAATAAAAGCATTCCCATAAAATTGATTCCACTTTAGACATGTCTGTTCCTAACTCTAACTTCTATCTCTGTCTCTCTTCTCGAAATGAGAACATTAGAAAACTTGCACTTGCGAACTCTTTCCTTGACATTCTGTGATGTCAGTTTTGTCTAATTCAGGAATATTTTTCTCAAGGGCCTGGAACCATCCATTGGGAGTGTCTTCATGACAGAAGATAGGGACCCTATTTCCCAGTCTCTATGGAAAGGTATGAGTCAAAGTTCCATATGCTCATGAACCGTTACAGAGGGCCAATTCACATTAACTGTCCACTATTATTTACCTCTCATTTTCCCCAAGGCTTAAAATTTCTCCTGGGAAATTCTGTTTAATTTCTCTCTTCCATTGCTGTTTTTGGATCTATACTGAATAGTCTTAAATAAAATTTGCATTGCTTGTGTAGTTTTGACTAGCATAATTTTCTCTCAAGCATGGGTGTTTGTGTTTGTGTGTGTGTCTATATGTGTGTGCACATAGGGGTTGTAGTAGATGTCAAGGTCAGACCTTTAGTTGGCACACTTTCATAAAAGTTCCTCACCTTTCATCTATATTATATGTTAAAGTTTTTCCCTAAAATTGGATTCATCGGAAATCAACATAGTTCTAAACACATTTAGAAACACTTTAGAAATTATTTCATCTTTCATATAAGATAACCGAAACCTCAGGGGTAAGATTCACTGTAAGTCCAAGATCTCACTGTGAACGTCATCTCTATAGCCCTGAGATGCTGCTGCTGTACTGTGCTATACATTACTACTTTTGTATCATCAAGGAAGAAAATGTGAACTAGGCGAAGCAAGGAAAACATGAAGGAATGGGTAACCTACTTAAAAGGACAATCTTCAAGTACCTCAGGAACATTCATTTGCATGCAAACAACTCATATGCAAATTAGGGCTAATCTTTATTCAAAGTCTTTGTTTGGGAACATTTATTAGCCATTATTTGTGTTACTTTATTTATTTGAATGCATATTTTCCTACACTCTGGACAACCATGTAGAGGATTATAAACCTGACACAAAAAATGTACAATAAAGACCTCAATAGCAGCCAAGAGCACAAGTACAAAGAATGGCGGTATCTACAGTGACTGTGTCGAGTTTATTAATATTAACATGAATAATCCCTCCGCATTTTCAGTTAGGAGGTGATGGAGAGCAAATAGTCACAAAGGCACCACTTTGGCCAAGGAGCCTACATTTTTCAGCATTTCATTTTCTCATTGTGAATAATTTCTAACTTGCTCTGATTTCATGAAGAGAAAAATCTGATTAAATTGTTTGAGATCCTAGTAGAGGCTTAGCATGATGGTATTGGTACACAAAACCACAGTAAACAACTTCTTCCTCCTCCTCTTCTTCTTTTCTTTCTCTTTCTCCTTCCTTCTTTTTCCTGCTTCTCCTCCTTCTTCTGCCTTTACATTGAATCCCTAAACAGTTGCCTACATGGTGAGAACTATATGGATACAAGTCCCAGCTGCTTGGGAAGCCTGCTATCTTTGTTTTCTAACTCGGTGTTCAACTCATTTAAACCAAAACAATTCCAATAAGTGGATTTTTAAGTGTTTTTAATGGTACTACCACATTTCCCTGAAAATAAGACCTGTTCTTATACAAAGACCAGGGGATGTCTTATTTTATCACGTACTGCCATCTACACTTATTCAAGTATAACAATCTATGCTTATTCAAATTAAAGCATCGCCATGATTCCACAAACACTAAATTTCAGCCTGAATTTCTTGTGACTGTTTCTCGTAGAGCCATTGGCCTCCAACTCATGTCCAGCAACAGAAATAGCTCTCTACTTAAATGAGCACCGCTTGACCACATAGCCTTCTCACAGTGCATCTGCAACTCAATTAGCAGTGATTTTATCCTATGAATTCCTCAACCAAGTCATGATCTATTGCAGGCTGGGCTTCACAAAGTTTCAGTTAAATGAAGTATTAATTGAAGACTTGTGTGATAAGACTGACAACAAAAATAATGACAGTTAAGCATGATGGTCTGGGCTGGGAGATAGCTCAGCAGCATAAGTGCCTGCTTCTCAAGCACAAAGCCCTGAGTTAGGGGCCAGCCATATAGCTCAGTGGATTTAAGTGTCTGGTTAGGCCGGTGCAGAGACCAGGGCTCAATCCCCAGTGTGCCATACCAGCCCCACCCCGGGTCACACTGAGATAGAGATTGCAACTGGGCATAGTGGCCCACACCATTAATCCCAGCCCTTGGGAGACTAAAAACAGAAGGATCGCTATGAGTCTGATTTAAGTAATGAGATACTGTAGACCCTGTATTCAATACATTTTAAAAGAAATCCTGAGTTAGATCTCCACTACAAAAAAAAAAAAAATTCTTTGTCTTAGGAATGATGGTCTATACAAAAGTAACAAAATATTGTGTACCCCCAAATTTACACAAGTTTCTTTTGTTTTACACAAGTGCACTAAGTACATCTGTTACAACAGATGATATATTAGGAAGATCGATATTACATGCAACTGAATCCACTCATTTTCAAGTGTACATATTTTTCATGCAGTAAATCTACTCAAATTGGCCATTTGACAATAAGTCTTAAGTTCATTTGTTGAGTATTTATACATATCCAACTTGGATATGTATAAATATTTAATTTTACTTCAGTTTATATTATCATTTATTTTATGTATTTGCATCAATGATATTATCTATTCATATTTAATATTATATTAATATTATTATTTAATAATTCAAAACACTCAATTTAGATTGCAGTGGGTATACGAAATGCACCTGCTTAGCAATGATCTTAACCACGACTTATTTTTGGAGCAGGCTTTATATTACAAGCATCCTGAAAAATCCCAAAGGGCCTATCTATCAGTAAGACAATACTTGGATAGAAATACATTTATTTGAGACATGTGGTCATGATCAGTTAATTCCATTGCCTCTCTACCAATTCATTTATGCCAGAACTTATTAATCCATTTTAGTAAAGCCATCAAATAAGAGTAAGTAAAGTCATCAAAAATCTTAATATTAGTCAAGAAAAAAATGGAACAAGTCAAATAATACCAATAAATATGCTAGGGCTTTTTATTTTTGTTTTTGTTTTTTGCTATCCCATCTTACCTTGAGGGCAGGGTTGGCATGTTATGTGGTGCCAGGGATCAGACTGCAATTCCCTGTGGCTGCCTAAGCTTGCCTAAGCAGGCACTTTAGACCACTGAGCTATCTCACCAGCCCCTCTACTCTGTTATATAAAATGAATTCATAAAACTTGTGTGGTGGTACACTCTACTGTCAGCACTCCTAGGGGATGAGTCAGGAAGGTCAAAAACTTGAGGTAGGTTTGGAAATCTTGCTATTTAGCAAGATCCTGTGTAAGAGTAAACTAAAAATAGGCTGGGATGTAGTTCATTATGAAGGGTCCTGAGTTCTGGGACACATGTGCGCGCATGTGCATACACACACACACACACACACACACACACATACACACACACCTATATATATGTATAGATAGATAGATAGATAGATAGATAGATAGATAGATAGATAGATAGATAGATTTTCCTTCAATACTCCAAATTGCTAGAATTCAAGTCAAATTAATGAATTATGAAAAATTAGTCTGGAGAAATTTTTATATTTTTAATGTTTTATTTTAGAGAGAGAATAAACAATGACAATAATATAGAATTTCAAAAGAAGATAGGAAATTAATAATGGTTATATTATACGATGTTATGCTCACAGTAATCACTCAAATTTTCAGATACAGTCATATAAATAAATTAAACAATATAAACAGGGGCCAGTGGAATGGGTCAGTGGTCTAAAGTTTAGGTGGTGGCAGGGACAGCAGTTCAATCCCCAGCACCACGTGCTACCCCAGCCCCACCCCCAGGGCAGGCTGAGCTGGCCATAAAAAAATTAAAAAAAAGAAATAAATAAACAGTAACTTCATTTCAATGAACTAATAGAAATCATACAATTATCTTAGCTATCTGATATATATATATATATATATATATGTATACATACATATCTATCTAAATATAGATATAGATAGATACAGATACAGATACAGATATAGATATAGATATAGATATATACATATCTTTTCCCTTTACTTTTCTCTTCCATTCCTCCAAATTATTCTTTCCTTTTGAACAATTTCTTTCCCTTTCACTCTATGTATTGTACCATTTGGATATTAATTATGTTGAAGTTTCTACACTTGATCTTAGCCAAAAGGCCAAAAAGCGATATGTTGAAGTTTTTTACACTAGGGAGACAATATGATGTTTACACATGTGATTTTGATTTATTTCACCTATGAGTATAGCCTCTAGTTGCATTCATTTACCTACAAAAGTCTCAAGTTTGTTTTTCTTGATAGCTGACTAATACTGTATTGTATAAATATACCACAACTTTTTTTATCCATTCCCTAGTTCATGAGCGTTTGGGCTGATTCCAAGATTTCACTATGGCAAAATGTGTTGCTATCAACATGGGTGTACATATATAGCTGTGGCATGATGTTTTCATTTCTTGTGCTAAAATAATCAGATTAAGTTTAGCTACATACAATGGGACTTGTGATACTAGCTCTTTCAGAAATATCAACACCGATTTCCACATTGGTTGTATCAGTACGTGCTCTCACCAAGAGTGCAAAAGGATTCCTTTCTCACAACAGCCTCTCTAACACTTGTTATTAGTTGATTTCTTGATGATAGCCATTCTTTCTGGGGTGAGATAGAATTTCAGTGTTGTTTTAGTAATTTCAGCATTGCCTTAATTTTCATTTCTTTAATGATCAAAGATGTTGAACATTTTCCCATGTATCTATTTGGCATTTGTATTTTTTCATATGAGATATGTGCATTTATCCAAATGCCCATTGTTAAATTGGGTGTTTGAATCTGGGGACTTGATTTTTTTTTAATTCTTCATAAGTTCTCAATGGAAATCTAGCAGTACATTTAACTCCATAGAGATAGTGCTGGGGCAAGCGAGAACTGTGCAGGCACTGGAAGACTCTACAGCTCACTGAGGAAAACAAGTAAACATGCACGAAGGAGATCCTAAGAAGCTGAGACAAGATGTCATCACATGCATTTTTTGTGAAAACTTGCAGAGAGGAGCACAAGAAGAAGCACCCAGATGCTTCTATTAACTTCTCAGAGTTTTCTAGAAAGTGCTCAGAGAGGTGGAAGACCATGTCTGCTAAAGAAAAAAAAAAAAAAAGAAAATTTGAAGACATGGCAAAAGTGAGCAAGGCTCGTTATGAAAGAGAAATGAAAATTTATATTTCTCCTGAAAGAGAAACAAAAAAAAAGCTCAAGATTTCCAATGTGCTCAAGATGTCTCCTTCGGACTTCTTGTTCTGTTCTGAGTATTGCACAAAAATCAAAGGAGAACATACTGGCCTCTCCATTGTTGATTTTACAAAGCAACTTGAAGAAATGTGAAATAATACTGCAGTAGATAACAAGCTGCCATACGAGAAGAAGACTGCTAAGCAGAAGGAAAAGTATGAAAAGTAAATTGCTTCCTACCGGGCTAAAGAAAATCCTGATGCAATGAAAAAGCATGTCGTCAAGGCTGAAAAAAAGCGAGAAAAAGAAGAAGAGGAGAAGGAAGACAAAAATGAGGATGAAAAGGAGGAAGATGAAGATGAAGAAGATGAAGGGGGTGAAGAATAAGTTGGTCCAAACACAGTTGTTTTTCTTGTCTATAAAGCATTTAACCCCCCTGTACTCAACTCACTCCTTTCAAAGAAAAAAAAAAATGTAAGTTTGTGTAAGATTTATTTTTAAATTGTACTGTCTTTTTTATTACTTTTAAAAAGAAATAACAATGAGACAGTTTCAGCTGGGCGTGGGGGCACACACCTGTAATCCCAGCACTCGGGAGGCTGAGGCAGGAGGATCAGCGCAAGCTCGAGGCCAGCCTGGGCTACAAAAGTGAGTTCAAGGTCAGTCTGAACTGCATAGCGAGACCCTGTCTCAAAAAGACACACAAAAAACAATGAGACATTTTCAAAACACATTAGTAGTGCATCCCCAATAATTAATACAATGCATATTGTCCTTGTAGTAGTTATTCAGAGTACAGGATGCAGATGTGATAATTTTTCTAACCATTATTGGTATAAAAATTTCTTCTTGCTGAGCTAAGAGAAAATAGTTGTATACATAAACCAATATTCCATAGTCATAGTGGGTTATTGGCAAAACTGGAAATGTCAGAAGCTGTTCATTTAAGCCTTTTACAGTTCAACATACTAATCTAGCTTTACTTTTTTATGCCTCATAGTTAAACTTTTCTGCTGGGAGGTTAAGGGCGAGTTAAAGCAAGACCTGTGCAGCAAAACATACAACTTGTGTTTCTCCCGAGGTCAGTCAACTCGCCTCAGGATTTACCTTGAAACCATATACAGTGTTTTGTAGAATTGTTGTCAGTGTCAGCAGTCTGGATGAGTTATGGTTTCTCTTCAGATCATATAAATCTTTCACCTTGTTTTTTTGTATAGTTGACATGCTACTTGATGTGTCTTTAGAGAGCACTGTCCTGGTGGTATTTTAATTAGCCACTAAACTTGCCTGGTACAGTATGGGGGCTTTAAATTGGCATGGGAATTTAAATCATGTTCTTATTGGTGCATCACACAAATTACTTATATATGAGGATGGTGGTTTTTCATTTTCAGTTATCTCTGATTCAATTTATATGAAATAATCTTTGTTCCATTAACTTAATACCACTCTAACTGCAAAAAAAAAAAAAGTTTTGCTAATGTTCTGAATGCTTCTAAGTAAATACAATTTTTATGAAAAAATATACTTTGTGTGAGAGACGGTTGACTAATTTTATTTTTTAAATTGATGAATTTTAACAATGTTAGTGATTGCTTTTAATGTGTAAAACTTTTCAATAAAATGAGATCCCAGTTGTTGTCTAAAGTATTTCCCATGCAGTTTGGTTTCTGTTTATGAATTGTCTGCCTACCTTATGTTTTCAAGATATCCAACTGCTTTCTGTTCCATTAGATTTTGTGTTTCTATTTTAATGTTTAGAACTTTAATCCAGTTTGAGTTTAGTTGAGTGCTTGGTGATAGACCTGGGTCTAGTTTTAGTTTTCGATATGTGGAAATTCAGTTTTTCCAGCACCATTTGTTAGAGTCTATCTTTCTCCAAGTGAACATGTTAGACCCCTTTGTCAAAGACAAGATGGTTGGGTGTGTTCATAGTTGTCTCTGCATCTTTTTATCTGCTCTATGGATACTCAGGTCTGTTTTTTTTTGTTGTTGTTGTTGTTTTTGTTTTGTTTTGTTTTCATCATTTCTATTCTAATTTTATCATAGTAGCTTTGTAGGATAATTTTATTTTATTTTATTTTTTGTCTTTTTGAGACAGGGTCTCACTATGCAGTTGAGGCTGGTCCTGAGCTCACTTTTGTAGCCCAGGCTGGTCTCTAACTCGCACCAATCCTTCTGCCTCAGCCTCCCGAGTGCTGGGATTACAGGTGTGCGCCACCACGCCCGGCTTGTAGGATAATTTTAAGTCAAGGATTGTGAGGTCTCCTGCCTTGCCTTTGTTGTTCAGTATTGCTTTTGCTTTTCTAGGTTTTGTCTGTTTCCAGATTAATTTTTATGTTTTCTCTAGATTATTGAGCTATAATAATGGTATTTTGATCAGAATTGCATTAAATCTGTGTACACAGATTTAGGGAGTGTGACTATTTTCATGTTAATTCTTTCTATCCATGGGCAAGGACTATCTTTGTATTCTCTGAAATCTTCTTTGATCCTTTTTTCACAGTATTCCAATTTTCAATGTATAAATCTTTTGCTTTCTTGTTAGATTGAGTCCTAAGTATTTTGTGTGTTTTGAATGCTATTTTAAAGGGTGTGGTTTCCCTAATCTCTTCCTCAGTGAGTTTATAATTTGTGTGCAAGAATGTTCTTCATTTGTCAGTGTTGATTTTGTATTCTGTTATGCCACTAAATTTGTTAGTTCTAGGAATCATTCAGTGGAATTTCTGTAGTCTTCCAGGTAGAATATCATGTGATCTGAGAATAATGGTAATTTAACTTCTTACTTTCCTACTTATTCTTTTTATTTCTGTCTTGTCTAACTTCCCTGGCTAATGTTTCCAGAGAAACATTTCAGATTTTATTATGAAAAATGTGGTTTTCCTAATTTCTCTCTCCATGCTTTTTTGGGTACAAAAATGCTATTGCTTTTTGAGTGTTGAATTTATATCCTGCTATGCTACTGAATATTATTATGAAATCTGTAGGTTTTCGTGGAGCTTTTGGAGCCTTCTATGCACAGTACCATGTCATTGGTAAATAAGGATAATTTAATTCTTCCTTTCTAATCATTGTACTTTTTATTTATCTCTGTTTTATTTTTTAGATAAAACAATATACTTCTGATCCAGAAGTATATTGAATAGGATTGGTGATATAGGATATCTTTGTCTTGTTCTTGATTATAAAGTGAAGACTTTCAGTTTTTGTCCATATAATATGATGTTGTCTGTTGATTTCTCATTGATGGACTTTATCAAGTTGAGGCAAATTTTCCACAGGGTTTTTATCATGAATGAGTGTTTGACTTTGTCAAAAGTTTTTCTGCATCTATTGAGGTGATCATGTGGTTTTTATCTTTGTCTTTGATATAATATATTATATTTATGTATTTGCATATATTAAACCATCCCTGACTTTTCACTAACTGAGACAGTGTTTTCAAGATCTGAGATTCTATCTTTGCTTTGGTTCAAAGGATTGTGCCAGCATGTGATTGAGATTTTATTTTCTTGCATATCTCTTTGAAACTGTTTCATGCGATCTATTTCTTCCCAGTATTGCTCATTCAGGGAATCCATCATTTTTCTATTCTCCTCTAATTTTTAATCAGTGTCTTCTTTAGTAGTACTGAAGTCTCTTATTATAATTGTCCTTATAATTAATGGTAACCATTAATTCTGTACTTTAGACTATAGGAAGAAATTCTGTACTTATATAAGAGAATAAATGATAAATTTGAAGTTTTTGTGCAAATTGCTTCCTCTGGTTGGGTGGACTCACCCAGGATTCCTCTATCCAGGTGTTTCACTCAGTATGGTGGATAGATCAGGCACAGAGGCGTCTCTGGCCAAGCCATCTGCCAAGTCCTGGGCCTTGCCCATGGTCTGAGGCAATATTTTTACCAAACTCTTGTGACAGTCATTAAAATAAAATGTCATAAATCGCTTTCATTTTTTTTTTTCTGTTTAAACGTTTGCTTACTTTAGAATTGGGAGGAACTACAAATTAAATCAGGAAGAAGTATTCTTAGGCTGATGGAGATAAGCCCAATAAAAAGGATTTATCTGTTTAGACTAAAGAAATCAAATCTACTAGAGCCATCTGAAATGTTCTGATGCCTCTACAGAAATACAAAAGCTGTGAATAGATCTAATTTTAAACCAATCAGATTTGGTGCTGTTGTCTAGAAGTCTTGTTTGTAAAAGGTTAGTTTCATCAAATATTTTCCATAGATTTTATGAGACTGAATGTAATATTATCAGGTGGCCTCATGAAAATTACACTTTTGATAACCTGAGTAATTTTAATATAATTAATGTCCCAAATATTATGTTCATGTGTGTATCCCTATAATTTCTGTGAATAAAATGAAGTCTCTAGCGTGTTATTAACTTTAATTTAATTTTGACCTAGTTAGTCAAACTGATTAATTCTTATCTGAACATTCATATTTTAAACTAACTCAATCAAAGATAAAAGAATTCCACGAAAAATCATAGTTATTTTTTTAATGTTGTTGTTGTTTTAACATGGATACTTGCATTTTGTTGTATCTACCCAATGGAAAGCTCAATTTAATTTAATTATTTTATTCTTACGTATTTACTACAGAGTCTTCAGGGTCTCACCACACAGATCAGATTCATAGTGATCCCCCTCTTTTCAGGTTCCCAAGCATGCCACCACGCCCAGTCTCAATTATCTTCTCAGCGAACCCTGGGGGTGGGGCCAGCAGGGCATACCCTGTATTGAACCCCAGTCCTTGTGCCTGCCTAAGCAGATATTTTAATCCAGTGAGCTATTTAGCTGGCCCTAATTAGTTTAATTTAAAAATTAATTTTAATTCATTTAAATAAGGTTCTTCTGAATTACTTGATTTTTTAAGTTGCTCAAATTGTTATAAATTTAGTTTAATATAGAAACTTACATAGGCTTTCAAACATAAAAAAATCCATGCACTGTAATATTTCTTTATTATTACATTAAAAGTACACTTGCTGCTTATGCTAACAATTAAAAAATGCTTTTCACATGCTTTTAAAAAAACTTTTGCAACAAAACCTTGATGTTTTAGTAAAATAGAAAGTGCATTCTAAAGCCTAGTTTTTGATGCTGTTAAAGATTTAACATAATTCACCCTTGTGTTCTACAAAAACATACAAAAACAAAAAATTGACATTTGTTGAAATATAGCTATTTTAATATAAAATGAGCATATTTTATCCATAGAATAAAGAATATCTTGTAGAGTTATTAAAGAAAACAACAGTTTTAAAGAAAAATACTTATAGTTAATATATAAATTTTTTCTCACTAGAATAATATAAAAAAAGAACCAAGGAAGAAAATGAACTATTAGTTTTCATTGTTCCTAGAGCATCAATATTCCATTTAAGAAAATTTTCATTCTGCTTGAAAAAATTCTTATTAGTTCTATATGTCAGCTAAGGGAACGTTTAGTATGGATGTATGTAAACGTACTTATTTCAACTCTAATTCTGAAACATATTTTAACTGAATATAAAATTATTCTCAAAATATTTCCAGTCAACATTTTAAACCTCACTCTCACTAGACTTTATTATTTCTAATGTAAATATAATTAAAGTCTCACATTTTAAAAATGTTATGTCATTTTTCCATGGGCTTCTTTCAAGATGGTTGATATTCTATAATTTATTTTATAGCTTGAGTATGAATTATTTATTATTATATACCCAGGAATTCAGTGGGTAGGTGTTTTGCATTAGCATGCAAGAAATCTTATTCTTTATCTTTTTCAGTAGCTTTTGGTTCATGTTCTTTCTCTCATCTTTTCTTTAGCTTTTTTATCAGTCTACATTTCCTTTCCCTCTGAGACTCTGATAAACCATATATGATCTTCCCTCTTTATTTCCTTAGTTTTATGCTCTCAATGGTCTTCATCTCTATGCTGCCTTTTGGGTTTTTTCCCTTATTTTATTTTCTGTCCAATTTTCTCACCACCTTTTAAACAAAGTTATTTAATTCTATATCTTATTTTGGTGTGTCAGTTCTTGTTTCACTTCAAAACTACTAGGTCATATATTCTCATCTTCGTTGTAAGTTTCAAGATTATTGCTTCTCTCCTTGAAAATTGTTTTACAACCTGTCTGACAATTTCAGTCCTTAGTGTTGATATGGGTCTCTCTGTTGTCCATTATTTCTGGTAGTTCCTTTTAAGTTAATTTTTCTTTTTGTATTTTTATTAGTACATATTTGTAGCACATGACGTTTGCATTTTTGTGTAGATTTGGTATGTGTTCATAATGCAGCTTAATCATTGTTTTACCCTTGTCTCTCTCTCCCTCTCCATCGATCTCTTGAGTACTTACATTATTTTGCACATATTTACAACACATAACTGTTTATGTTCACTGTGAAGAATATGTACATGCACATTATACATATTAATTCCTTTTTGTCCCTTTCTCTCCTTTCCCACTTCCCTCCATCTCTTAAGCTCCTTTCTCTCTGAGCAAGATATATTTTCCTCCTTACTCTTAATCACTTTTGCTCTTTGTTTATACTTTGGACTTCTGATATAAGTGAAATCATGTGATATTTGAACCTATGGGTCTGATTTATTTTGAGTAAAATTATGGATTGCTGATCTTTAACCATAGAGTTCAAATTCTACTTAATTATATAAATAATACTATATTTGAAAAATGATTTAGGGCAATATCTTGGTAATAATGAGGATGTCATCATTCTCCAAAGAGATTTGTTTATTATTTTGCAAGACATCTTAGATCTTAGCCCACAGTCTTTCCAGATCTTTTTTGGTTTTTTGTTTGTTTTTTACAGTACCAGGGATTAAACTTAGGAACTTGTGCTTGTAAGGCAGACACTTATACCACTAAGCTATCTCCCAAGCCCTTATTCCCAGATCATCTTGTTCCATATTGAAGAACTGAAATTGTTCTTAATCCCTAAAAGATGTGAAACATATCTGACATTTTTCTCAGCCTTGTTTAGTTCTCATTCATTCTTGTTACTAGTGTCTAACTGAAACAAGAAGGTAATTTTCTATTTCTCACATTAAAAATCCTCTACCCAGCCCAACAATGTTTTAACTCCAAGAGACCAGTATCTCAGCTCACTCCATCTTACATTTGCAATTTCTACAAGTAAGATTAATCCCTGAAAAAAGCTAAATCTGTCTTGCTTCAATCTATTGGCTCTAATTATTATTATAATTTCATCTATTATTAATTTAGTATTATGTACAGTGTTTTCTTTAATGTTTTTACCAGTTGGATCTAGCTGTTAAAGTTTAATCTACTGGAAATTTTGTTGAAATAATTTACAATTATCAATGGAGAAATCTTTGACTATTGAAAGATACTTTATCCACAGAAGAAAAAATATATTTCATTGTATTTGAAAAAGAAGTTTCATTCCAAGTCAACTGTCATCAGTTAGAGATAAATACATAAAATTATGATAGATTTTCTTAAAATCCATTGATGAATTTATAATACAATGACATTAGTGAGAGATGGCAAAGAATTAAGAGGGGATCACAAGGATGTGACTCTGTAGCATGTTCTGTCCTTTTCCCCTTCATCTCTGGCCCCTTTGCTGGTTTTCTTTCTGCTCCCTGGCTGCTGTGAGACAACCATCTTCCCTGTTGTGTCCCTCCAACATCATGTTTCTGCCTAGCTGTAGCCTTGAACCTCGTGCAGCCAGCTGGCCCTACACTGAAGCTTCCTAAGCTTCTAAGCAAGTTAAATTCGTCTTTCTGTAGATTTGCCCCCAGGAGACATTGGAGCATACAGGACACAAAGAAAAGTTAGAAAATAATGTGTCTGAAAATGTAATCTGAATGATAAGCACAATGATTAGAAATTGTGGTCTTGTGAAAAGAATGCTGGCTAGGAATTAGAAGTAGCAGTACTATGTTGCCTATTGGCTTTATACATGTGCCCTACCTTTTTCTCCATATGGGTAAAATATACATTTTGAATTTGAATGAATTTTCCCCAAAGGTTATTTGACGTTTTGCAGCTATGAACATTATATATGTGTATATTTTCCTTATATATTCAGGCAAGGGTCTACAGGGTGTTCAGGGTGTCACTATTAGATCAGACTCATAGTGATCCACCTGTTTACAGCCTCCTAAGAGTTGGCATTATAGGTGCATGCCACCAAGTTCAGTCTCAATTGCTGTCTCAACGTGCCCAGGGATCCAACTTCCAGCCCCTGCACCTGCTTGCGGGCACTTTAATCTGCTGAGCTATTTGGCTGGCCCTTCCAAGATATATTTTTATTGTCCTTTCTTTTAGGTTCTTAATAATTCATTAAAGGAAATGATAAAGATAACATAAAGAAAAAATGAATATTTTTAATGCACAAAAATGAGGAAAGGCAAAATCAACATAGGTTCATTAAAAAAAAAACACACAATTTTAATATAGATCAAAGTGAATCCACCCCCTCAAAGTAATGAAAGCTATAGTTAGCATATGTGTAAGTCACAGTTCAAATCTGATCTCTGTTCTCTCAGCAGCTGTGGTAGAATCAGTGCATATTTCCATATTTTACACTCATGTCAGTGAGATAAGTTTCATACTCAAAGATTTCTAATTGATTCAACCATAAAATAAGGTCTTTGTTCAAAGAAGGACAAAAAACAAAAGACAAGAAAAATGGCAATTTAACTGCAAATATATCCCCTACATATGGGTGTCCTGGGGCCATTAAAATACTGAATGTGAATAAAGAAAGAGAATAAAATCTGAGCAATAAAATAATGAAATACATCATGTAGTAACTGAGTTGTAACTAAACAAGACTAGAGGCATATCTTTTTAATTTTTATTATTATGGGTTTTTTTCTTTTCTTTTTTCTTTCTTTCTTTCTTTATGGAAGAGTCTACAGGGTGTTCAGCGTTTCACTTATAGATTGAACTCTCAGTGATCCACCTGTTTACAAGAGCTGAATTACAGGCATGTACCACCTTGCCCAGTCTCAAATGTAGTCTCAGCGTGCCCCAGGGGAAAGCAGGCATACCAAGTCAGGTGATCCAATCCCTGGACCCTCTGCCTGCCTGCAGATGCTTTAATCCACTGAGCTATTTGGCCAGCCCTTGGAGGCATATCTTTATGGAACTAGTTTGGATGTTGAAGTTCAACTTGCTCTGTTTTGGAGAAAAGCACCAGATGCTTCTAAATATGTGCTTTTCCAGATAGAAATATCTAGAACATACCCCTGACTTGTAATATCATTATAGTATTTTATATTGTGTTCTCTCTTTTCCTTTGATTTCAAGACTGAATTTGAGCTTTGTTTTATATATATATATATACATATATATACATATACATATATATACATATATGTACATTATATATATACATATATATATACATATATATATATATATATATATATAATTTCCCACATTTTACAATGTTTATTGTAACACTGTAACATCTCTCTGGTAAAGTAATTATATAGATAAAAATTCATAAAATTGATTCATGTCTACTATTTAAGTTGGCTGGAAGCATATTCATATGAGTTGTTAGTGTTTTTACCGTGACATGCATTTAGACAAATGACAACTCTCATTACTAGAGTGATCTGTCAACTATTAGGAAAAAAATGGAGCTTAAATAGCAATAAGGAAGCTACAATTGTGCTTGAGTCCTAATCTTTTCTTGTGTATTTTAAACAAGCAATCTAAGCTCTAAGTCTATGCCCATTTATTCTCGCATGACTCCATTACGACTCTTCTTGAAATCCTCTAGATTTTTGATGGCTCCGTGTCACTTCTCTTCTCTTATTACTTTTCCTTTCTCCTGTCTCCATTCTCTAAGTCTTGATTCCCTGCAGAATCATGTACCAGTTAAGATCACAACCATTGCAAACTCTTCATCTAATTGCTCTGCTTATTATTGTCATGAAAAGAACAAATCTTAAACAGCAGCTTTCATTCTACTGGCACCAGCCCTAGTTATGCAAGCGATACCGCTGCACTTGGACTTTTCATCTGGGCTGAAAGAGTGGCCAAGCAAAAGATTGCTTTCCTTGCAATAAATTCCATAAGTCTGGATATTTATGACAATGGAAATGAAAGCTCCAAGTACGTTCCTCCAGACTCCTTTTGCTTTATGGTATGCTGGCATTTCTGCTTCCCTTTTGAAATTCCATTTCCTGAAAAACTTCCTTAGATGTATCTCTGTATTGTACTAAGATCATCCTTGCTTACTCATAATCAGTCTAGCCCAGACTCTTAAGGACTTGGGATGGGCTAATTTAATCCCAACTTAAAATAGCATTCAAATTCTATTTCAGATCATGAAAATAAGGAAATATGTGAGGGAAAGTAGAGAAAAACTTATTCCCAACTGTGCTTACTGATATAGATAGAAGACAGGAGTAAGGAGCCAAATGAGAGGTATGTGGTTCACAATGTGGTAAGTGTCCACACTCCAGGGGAGTTGCTGATGTTCAGAAACTTGACCATTGAAACAGATACAATGGAAAAATAAGAGATTTTAAAATTACTTAGCTGTAGCTGTAAGTCTATTGCTTGTGATTCTGTGCTCATAGAGTATATGCAATGTGAGAAATCCATTCCAAACTTCTATTCTTCGGAAGGGTGGGCCTCTCTTCACCGTTCTAAATTCTCTGTGTGCATCCTGCAGACTGAGAATGTCCTCACATTCTGTGTGGACCCCACTTCAATCCGACCTCACTTTTTCTCAATTGCCTAGATTTTTTGTCTATTTTAATTTTAAAATGTTTAAGTTCTCTAGTGACTTCCCAGGACTTCTTTCACATGACCTTGACTTTTTATCCATATGTTTGTTTCCAGTTCTCTTAATAAGCTAGTGCTCTACCAGTTCAAGTGGCTGATTATCTACTAACAGGACCAGTTCTTTCAGCCCTGGGGAGCATTCACTGTTTTCCCAGAGGTGTAAATTATCTCATGCAGATAAACAAATACACAAATACTTCTCAAGATATAGCAAGAATGTCTTTACTCCATGAGGTCATATCACCTTTCTTTATCCCACCTCCCCTTCTGTAAAGGGATTGTGGTACTTAGAGAAAGGTAGGCTGGAAATAAAATTATTAACTTAAAAATAGAAAATCAAACCAGATGAAGTGACACATATGTATAACGCCAGAACTCTGAGAAGAAAATGTAAGCTTAGCCCTCGACAAGTTAGTGACAGCAAAAGTTTTTAAAAAATCAAAAATCATAGATATAGCTCAGTGCAAGGGCTCTGGTTTCAATACTTGATATGGAAGGAAAAAAGTGACAAAAAAAGTTACTTTGACATATTTGTTATAAAATAGCCATTTGAGCTGATTGCTTCCCTTAGTTTGACTGATAATAGTTTACTAAAATGATGTAAAACAACTGATAAATGGAATAACCTATGGTTAGAGTAGTATCTTATCTTAAGTTTATCTAATTCTGACAATGTTACCAAGTATCACGAAGCCAGATATATTTTAAGCACAATCTGTAATGGCACAACTTCTTCTGTCCCTGAACAGTGACATATTCTTGCTGCATCTGCACAGGTAAAAATAGCAATGTCAGACACAACAACTGTCAAGTTTGATGCCTGGGGCATCATTTTTGGTAAAGACAGCTGTGGATGCTAAATTGAGGTTTCCTGTGTACTCTTACCTCCCACCTCTTTCAAGAAAGCTGACCATTATGGCTTCATGTTTCTGTGCTTTGCATCTGTGTTTGGAAGCTGAGAAGACAAATAATGCAAACTTCAATGGGAGGGGGCAGAGGGCAGAGGGAAAAATACCTCTCAAGGTGGAACTTGCCAGCCGTGTCGTAGAACACAGACCTGTGCCATAAATGATAATGCCCTTTGAAAACCTGGATCCAGGTTCAATCTCTTTAGGAGATTTTAGGTACGTTCTATTTAAAATTTGGTTGGGCTTCATTTGAATTTCATTCTGAAGGACTCATAAGTTGAAGTTGTCACTTTCACTTCAGTTACTCTTTGATTCATTTTTTCCAGGTGAAGTAAACATTTTCTACAAAAAGATTAAAGATCAAATAGTTTAAGTTTGTTAACTAAAGGTCCTGGGTATACTATTTAACTCTGTTGTAGCTAAAACAAGCACAAATATACATGAACAAAGGGCAGGGCTGTATTAAAGTAAAACAGCATTTATGATACTAATTTTGAATTTCATATGATTTTCAAGTCACATACTCATCTTTTTCCTTTTATTTTTCCTCGTAGTTCGATGGAAAATTTTGGTTTTTTTTTTAACATAACACAATGTTTTAACGCATTGGCCATTAATAAGAAAAGTAAGCCAGACGTGGGGATACATGCCTGTAATCCTAGTACTTGGGAGGCTGAGGGAGTAGGATCGGTGTGAGTTCGAGACCAGCCTAGGCTACAAAAGTGAACTCAAGGAGAGTCTGAACTGCATAGTGAGACCCTGTCTCAAAAAGACACAACAAAAAACAAAACAAAACAAAATTAAAAAAAAACCAGCTTGGCCTTTTCTTCTAAGTCTTCTTGCTCAGTTGGGACATGGTAATCAGCAGAAAAACCTGCACTTCTACTTTCTTCATGCTCAGAAAATTCTACTCTTGTAATACTGAACACACAAGTGTGAAATGTAGTATAAGTTTTAAATTTTGGGGTAGGTGAATGCTACCGTACCAGCAGAGTCCAGCCCGATTTACGTCTGATGCAATATGGAACCATGTTGAATTCCTTTCTCATGACTTCTACAGTTATTCAGTTGAGAAAACTGGAGCTCAGATGCTTTAACATAGCGCTGACTGATAAACCCATCCCATATGTGACGGTGCATGAATTCCCCAACAGCACTCACTAAATAGTACTTACCTCGTTGATCTAGCTGTTGACACAGGGTGGCAGAAGCTGCCTAGCAGAGCTTGGTAGTGAATTCTTTTTTTCCTACATACAGCCATCAGTCATTTAGAGTTGTTACATGTTCTTTTAATCCTCTGCTATTTATGGAGAGATACTTCATTTTTTGTTTTCTTCCTTTTCTTTACTTATTTTATTTCCTGTTATGATCATAAAAAGTAAAATAATGATGTTATTTCTTTTTTTTAAATTTTTTTATTGTTTAAATTTAACAATGGTTATATTACACATTTTCATCATCAGATCAGTTTAGATTAATACATATAGGTATATAAGATTGATCAAACAATTAAACATTAACCTTTCTAAATCCACATTACTTTTTTTTTTTCTTTTCCCCCTTCTTTTCTTTGAAAGTTGACATATTGCGTATTGTCCTCACAATCATTCTATAGAGTGCAGTGTGTGGGCATGACCCACCTCCCTAT